>JBAMJV010003377.1:95000-175211 GCA_037951105.1 Echinarachnius parma | reverse complement strand
GTCTACACAATCATGTGCAGGTGTATTTTTTTCTTCTCCAGAATCAAACCTAAGCGAAACTACTCAACTTTACAGAGTGTTTACAAAAAGCGGAACCCAACTTCCACCAGCAATATCTTATGTAGTGAACATAGTTATGTTTATTGCCATATATCATCGCAAGGATAATTTATTACCCTTTCATTTGATACCATATTTGTAATGATTGAGCTTGTAGTTATCGAATTGCAAGCATTTTAAACGAGCAATGTTAAAATTGCTTTGCGCACAAGATTTAGATCTATTCATCAACACGGTATGATGGTCATTCATTGAAACCTCTCCTTGTGTTCGTTTGTCTTGTAATCCTTTTGTTCCGTAAATAAATGAACATGGAGATACTTTTTAAAGTGGACTTCCACACGATTTCAAGCTTCTAATGATTGAAAGACAGATATTCTAGGTCAATAAACACAATTTTGTGTGAAAAAAGTATGATTGTGGGTTCTTATAATTGGCTTTGAAATTCTAATGACACAATTCGCGAGCGAGCTTGTTCTATCCCACAATGCACCAATTTGTGACGTGCGCCCCTCACTATGCGCCTATCTATGTTTTTACACTGCAGCGAATGTGTTCTTTTGATCGGACCAATACAATGCTCGATCATGAATAGTTTAGTCCACGATGCGCCACTCAACCGTGCCTTTGAGCATTACTGCATTGACTGAACCGTTTGAAAATACTTGCCTGCCCGAAATTGTAACACGTTTGGCTTTCATTGGAATTTGAATAGACACAAAGTCCCGTAAACGTGGTTATTGAATTTCCTGGCTCTGCATGGCCGGCTATTATGAATGACATTATTGCCTTATTATCGGTGTTAAAAGGTTACAACTTATGTGACAATTGAGTTGTTGTTTGGTTGATCCAAGAAAGAAAATAAGACACTTAACGATTGAATCTTTACGAACTGTTTTTTTGTAATAAATCAGACCCGTAGCCAGGATTTGTCACGGGGGGGGGGGGGGGGGGGTGCGTAATTTACAGAAGCGGACCGAGACCGAGACCACTATTTGATAGGCGTGTAAGTGGGTTGGGGTGGGGGTGGGGGTGGGGGTGTCCGTTGCCAAATTTGTTCGAGGCCGAAACCGAGACCACTGGTTAAGTTGTGTTTTATGGGGGGGGGGGGGGGGGTGAGACCATTGGGTTATATGGTCGAGACCGATAACAAGTGGACTCAAAACCGGTAAAAGTGGACCCGAGACCGACAAAAAGTGGACCTTTTTTTTAATAATCCATGCAGTCCATTTCTCCCAATTAATGACAAATAAATATCAAGTTGATCATGGATTTATCCTGGTTAAAAATATGTAAGACGGTGTTGAACAGGTACAAAATGATAAACTTTATTTGAATAGCGACGTGGACACGTGCAAATTCGTGCACATTTTCATAATAATACGTCGATTATGCTGAACCAAAATAATATATATATTTGGTTTGTGAACATCAAGTGCAACCACGAAATGCAATAAAGGGTTTGCAGATATGCTAGACTTATTAATTTAGTTAGTAAATTAGTTCATCATTTTGTGTTCTAAGCCACTAAAAGTCATTATGATATAATTTCAAGGTATTATCAATTCCTATTCTTCTCAGACTTGCTCTTAAAATGTATTCCCATTAATGAAGGGCAATAATCTCGCAAAGGTATAAGGAAAGAGTTTATATAAACCTAGTCAGAAAAAAAACTGACCCTACACGGGGTTTTCTTTTATAAATCTTACCTTTATATTACCACACCATAACATTGGGTGGGTTAGGGTTAGGGTGGATGCGGTCAGTGGAGCCAGACGCAGTCTTAAGCCGAACGCACACAGAGCCGACTCGACCCGATCCGACTGGTTTTTATTCGGATAGGCTCTTTGTGCATTGCCTCATGACTCATGACTCCGCTTTTGCCAGTCGGAAGCTAATCGGGCCCAATTCAACAAGTTAAATCGGCCGCGACTGAATCGGACCGACTGCGCGACTTTCAGTCGGGTGGGGTCGGTTCGGGTCGAGTCGGCTCTGTCTGCGCCGGGCTTTAAGTGGAGCAACCGTCTGCGCAAAGACCAATTTTTCTGTCTAAAGCCCAACGCACACAGAGCCGACTCGACCCGATCCGACTGGTTTTTAGTCGGATCGGCTTGGTGTGTGCTACCTCACGACTCCGATATAATCAGTCCGACGCAAGTCGGTAGCCAATCGGTGCCGATTCGACGTTTCAAATCGGCTCCGACTGATCGGGCCCGATTCTAGCCTGACTGAATACATAAATAAATCGGATCGGATCGGGTCGAGTCGGCTCTATCGTGTGCGTTGGGCTTTCGTGGAACAATCTTCGGAACAAAAACTGATATTTCTGTCTAATATTAACCACTCTGTGAGAATAAAATCAATAAATGTAATTCAAATACATACCTTAACGTGTTTTTTCTAGAATTATGGATAAATATTTTGGTAAATTTGTACCTAAAACTATAATCTAAAGATAAGAGAATGTAAAGATTAAGATGTACAGATTAAGTGTAAGACTGTCACTTACTGAATTGTCACGAATCTCTCTCTCTATTGGAATCAATATTGTTTACATGCGTAGCTTTGAAGTTCTCCATAAGAATCTATAAATATGTTTGCCAAGCATCGGTCCTAAATTGTCTCAAATCTGTATTCTTTGAAAATATTATTGAAAAAACAGACCTATAAAGCGGATTAAGTAAATCCTGTTCGTGTTTCATCGTTACGCAACGATATTTTAAAATAAACGTTAATATACACGTGTGGCTTCGAAGATGTTCTTAATAAATAATACACATTTTGGTCAGACATTAGTCTTAAACTGTCTAAATTTGTTATTCTTTGAATATTGTTATTTAAAAAGCAAAAAAGTAAAAGTAAAAGGCAAATTAGGTAATACATTTTGTTGAATCGTTACAAACCGGGGCCGCTCTCTTTATGGAAATTATGAACTTATTATAAAAGTAAGGAATTATGAGACGTGCAGTTTGGTATCTAATTATTTATGAAAATATTTGTTTAAGCACTAGTCTGAAACTAATTAAAATCTCACATTTTAATCATAAAATGCAAATAAATTAATTGAAAATGTAATGTATATTATGACAGTAAAATATCACTCTGTTCAAATAAATGCTATTCGGACGTGTTTCTATTTGCATTTGTTTATATTAACTATGTATGCACATTTCTTTCAAGCACTTGTCTAAACCCAATGATGACGATTTTGTGTTTTTATGACCATTGGGGTAGGTAGATATGTCACGGATAGCTTTTGTTCAGGGCAGGTCCGTAGTCGGGGGGGGGGGGGGGGTGCGTTGGATGCGTAGCCCCCCCCCCCCCCCCCCCCCCCCCCCCCCACCCCAACTCTCCTTCCCCAATTCAGAAAGGTCGGTCTAGGTCTCTATTAAAACCAGTGCCTCTCGGTTTCTCTTTTAATACATTATTTCTAACAGCCGTTGTTTTGTCATTGCTTATACGGCTTCACTGCTGAAATAGTTTAATGTTTTACCATTGTAGTGACCGGCTATAGCAAAACCCACCATTTGTCGGTAATTGTGTTTTGCAGTTATGGGCTTCCAAAGTTGAAAACTGGTCCTGGGACTGACCAGTGGGGTGTTTCACTAACTAAAATCGATTTTAGGATCGATTTTATTGCTTAGTGAAACCACCCCCCCCCCCCCCCCCCCCCCCCCCCCCCCCCAGATGATGCACGGTTAGGTCGGATTTGAGCGATGGACAGGCAGCAACTAGTAGGAACTCCATTAAAATGATTAGTTTAAAATAAGTAAGTATATATTATGGCGTAAATATTCATTTTGAATGAACACCAACATTAGAAGAAAAAAACAATAACAACATACAGAGTCGTTAATTTCTGACTTAGTCGTAATATACTTTTGGAATGTATGGCGAGAACACGTGTTGCTTTGAGGTCTTTCATATAAAGTAATATATATTTATTTCGAAGTATTTGTCAAGTGATTATCCTCTAAAGGGCAAAACGAACCGAGTAGAAATCGGATTAAATATGGACATTTGTTAACCTGCTATATGATTTTTTGTTGTTGAAAGAAACGTTGGAAGACACGCGTAGCTTTCAACTATTTATAAACCAGCCGTTGTATTGTCATTGCTTATACCATTATACGGCTTCACTGCTTGAATATTGTAATGTTTTACAATTATTGTAAATACAATGTATTATCGAAAAGTGTGTTTTATATTCCGAGATTGCTTGTATACAACATAACACGATAATTATGAACGAATTAATCATTAAGAGGAGGAAATTTGTAGATGTATAGTTATTAATGTTTCATCTTCTTTTGACAAAACATCACTTTTTTCAACCACGCATGTTTACGTAACGCAGTTTTGAATTAATATTTTCCGTTGTAATGGATTTGAGACGCTTATTATATATTATTATTTTGTTATCACAAAATCGTCCCAGAACAGATTGCATGGAACAAAGATGAATTTCACAGCAGGTGTAATGATAACGTCTCTTACTTTTGTTTTTGTTGTGTGTCATGCATGACTTCATAATTTTGAGCTATTTTTAATTTGAATCATAACTTGTCATGTAATGTGCGCCTTCGCCATTGTATAGTCTACACAATCATGTGCAGGTGTATTTTTTTCTCCAGAATCAAACCTAAGAGAAACTAGTCAACTGAAATTTATCTACTTTAGATTATGATAATAAAAAGTTGTCAATTTATGTGTTTTATCAATGGTTGTTTTGCTATATGACATCATAATTTGCAATCATGTCTGTATCACAAAGGTGCTTGGGATTTTTACGTGGCACTTGGTTGATCAACCCTGCTGAAAACTCCATATGAGCTTGAACTGTTGGTGGGGCCAAAGAGAGTGGTACAGAAAGGTCATTAGCAAGCGCATTCTGGAATGTATGGAGTGAGGGCTGGTTTACTGTACATTAAAGGGATAGTTGAGTTTTGTTACAAATTTTCTTTTTGAGGTAATGAAAAACTGAGTGTCAAATTTGAAAGAGCAGTCAATTTAATTGACAAAATAAGCTTGATTTGATCAAAATCGGTTCAGAAACAGTTGAAATATCGATAAATATTTCCGATCGGGAATAAATGTGGGATTCCACATTATTCGAGATTAATGAAAAAAAACTAAAATGCTTACACCTTTTCAAAAGTTTACAAAAGGGATTTTTACATAGTTGTTGGTGATCTCTCTATTTAATCATAAGTGTAACAAAACATCACATGCACACAAAAAAATTGTTTAATGGTTGGACCAATGCGTTTTAGGAAAGCGCCCTTTTGTGTTTAACGACTCTTTTGGAACGGTAACAGGCTTTTTACTTATGGCTCACATTTGACACGGCGGCCGTACGGTCTAAAATTTCTACGGCCAATTACAAAAATAGGGCCGCCGTCGAATTTCTACGGTCACATGCATTAGCAGTCACATTTGCCACGGCCGCCGCACGGCATATCTTTAATTTGTGGAGACAGAAAATCTGCGGCTGCCGTACGGCCTTTAAAGTGATGACGCACGGTTGCCTTAGGGCGTCCCTGCGGTTGCCGTAGGTTGTTTTAACAAATATCAAGGCAGACGCAAGGCGCCCGCAAGGCGACCGCCAAGGGCGGCCGCAGGGGGGCCATACGGCAACCGTGCGGCCAGACTGACGCTACAGCTACACCCCTATAGAGTATAGGAGTGGTAGTCATGGCTACGGCGTGTATAATTGCTTCGGCGACCGTATAAATGAAAAAGAGTAACTCTACGGCCTGTAAAATATACGGTTACGCCGTACGAGGACCCTGTGGCCACCGCAGATTTTCTGCGGCCGTTTCTCTCGATTTCGGGGGGCGTACGGCCGCCGTACGCCTCGCCGCAGAGCAAATGTGACTGTAGCATTGTCCGTTTGTAATATTGTGTACATTTGGAGTATGGTGGGAGTTATATATAATAGTAAAAAAAAGAGTAATGTTAAGAACAATGCTTTGGTAAACTAAAATTCATTTTGACCAAAAGTGTATTATCCTTTAAAATTATTTCATTCAGTGGCGGTACGAACAAAAATATGAGTTTCGAAGGCCTCGGAGTGTATGTGTTGCTGTTGGTACTGTAACGAATGGCTCCTTCTATTTCTGGCTATTTGTTGGTTTTATGAAATCTTCATGTTTGAAGCTAAGGTTAAATTCCCTATTCGCATTTGGCTTCACTGTCGTAATCTCAATTCGCATTTGTACTATTTCAGAATCAATTTATCACAAATAAAGCACGTACCAGAATAGAAATCTATATTCAGAGGAGAAACTACAAATAATATATACATTTTTTTATCTTTAAATGTGTTTTTTTCTCTGACTTCATCATTTGTAATGATGCCTTGTAATCGCAAGCGTACTTGGGGAAAACACCCCCTCAATTTATTTCTGGCTTCGCTGTCTTAAAGTGATCCTTTAACTGTTGTGAACATTCAACCAAAATGATTTTGAGCTTTCATACTTCGCTTGTACCTTGTTGTTTGGCTTATATTAACAGAACATTAAATGGGTTTTGTTTTTTGTCAAATGTCTCCCTAATTATGGAGATATTTAAGCATGAATTTTAAAGCGTATAGACGCTTTCGAACGTAGTCACGAGTATCCGATTTCGGGGACTAAGTCCTCCATAGTATATAGTATCCGAATTCGGATACTTCACGCGAACGATCGGGATGAATTCAGACATCCATTTACTCCTGTTTTCACTAGGTTAAACAGTATTCTTTTCTATGAAAATCTCACATTTTATTCTCAAGAATCTTCATATGATATTGGTAAATGATTGAAGTCTCAAATATCACTTTGGGGGAAAATAACATAAAAATAACAAAGTTAACGGATCACTTTAAGGTAATATCTGTGTGCAGGCTTTTTTTCCCCCAAAAATCAACCAAGATACAAAGTACTTAGCAAAAATTGAGATTTATTTTCGGAAATGAAAATAACTATGATGTATCATTTTTGTCTTCTAAAGGTTTTGTTATGACATCAACATTTTGCAGTCTTTATCCCAAATGTAAATGGCCTTTGCCCTTTGTGTACGTCTTAGTGTGTTCTATTTTTATTTCAGAATCAGATATCAGATATTTTAAAAACCTAGCTATTTTAAAAAGAATCTACTTTCGGTGAGGAAATAAAACTATGTTCATTTGTATATTCTCAAAGATTTTGTTTCTATTTCATCATCATTTGCAGTCTGTATCCAAAATGTTAATGGAAATCGTGTACGTCTTAGTGTGTGCTCTTTTTAGTTCGGAATCATATATCAGAAAAGGCAGACCTAGCCTGTTATAAAATAGAATCTTCTTTCCTTGAGGAAAATGAAAATGTATCTTCTCGAATTTTTTGTTCTATGTCATCATCATTTGCAGTCTTTATCCCAAATGTAATTGGCAGTCGTATACGTCTTAGTGTGTTCTATTTTTATTTCAGAATCTGATATCAGCTGAAGTAACTAGCTATTATATAATAGAATCTACTTTCGGTGAGGAAAATACAAAATAATGTATAACTGTTATTTTGTATCTTCTCGAAGATTTGTTTTCTTGATATATGACATCATCATTTGCAGTCCTTATCCCATATGTATACTCGGCAGCAAACAGTCGTGTACGTCTTAGTGTGTTCTCTATTTATTTTGGAATCAGATATCAGAAAAAAAGCATACCTAGCTGTTATAAAATAGAATGTTCTTCCCCTGAGGAAAATACAAAATAATGTATACCGGTATTTGTATCTTCTCGAAGGTTTTTTTTTTCTTCTTGATATATGACATCATCATTTGCAGTCATTATCTTAAATGTATACTTGGCAGTCGTGTACGTCTTAGTGTGTTCTATTTTTATTTCAGAATCAGATATCAGATAAAGAACATAGCTATTTTAAAAAGAATCTACTTTCGGTGAGGATAATTGTATTCCTTTTGTAACTTCTCATAGGGTCTTTTTCTATGACATCATCAATATGCAATCAAAATCATGTATTTATCCTAAATATAAGTTTTATCCAGAAGCGGCTCAGCTGTGGTTTGGTTTAATTTGATCTGATTGTTTTATTTTGTCCACATTTTTAAAGAAATTATACAAGAAAAAAATTCAGTAAACAATGACAAATAATTTGCACTAGATGTAGTACCATATAGTTTATTGATGTATAGTTGTGTTCTCCTTTAAAGAGTATATATTATCTATTTAGTTTCAGAAAAGGACGCTATGAAACAAAAATTATGTGTATCTTTATGAAGTTTTCTGTTATTTTTAAAATAAATCACAATTTTCACTTACACATTATCACAATTTTACTTGTGACATAACTTATTAATCACCAGATATTGTTAGTTTTCAGAATTAACTCTGAGGGAAAGTGCGTTATAGCTGAATAAAAATCTATTTTCGGTGAAGAAACTAAAAATAATGGTTTATTTTTATCACTGCGAAGGTTTAATTTCTCATGACATCATCATCGGCAGTCGTGCCTAAATCCCATTTGTACTTGAGATTATGCCTCTCCACTCAGCTGTGGCTTCGTCGTTCAAATACGTAAATAGCTTCGAAATATTTGCTATTTTTTATCCTCAAATAACTGTAATTGGAGGCACTTATACTTGAACTTATATCCCTTTGTTTGTTTTGTGGGTTTTCGTTTTATTTGTGTGGCATCTTCATTGAGAAATACGATGTACAGATTTATTAAAACGGGGGACCTAGTAACTGACTACTATGTATTAATTAATAAACCCGTTCCATTCGAGACTATGCAATGCCCATACACTTTTACATAGCCCACCCCGTTTCCCGTAAGCAGCAACGGGTGCCATGTAATGGAGAAACACGCTATCCAGGAGGTAACGGGTTAATTTCGCGAACGTCCAAAAAATAATTGTCCGCATTAGCTGCATCTATCTTCACAATGAATTATACGTATGTTTATTCGTGCCGCGCTCCCCTGCAACAGGAGAGAAACTGTCCATCAGAACGGGGGATGCACCCACTTGTTGTCTCATTTACGTCATAAAGTAATGTTGGTAAACATTATGGATGTACGTGCAAATTCTTGCTCGAGGGCTGACGCCATTCGCCGGAATATTTCTCTTTGTTCATGTTTTACTTGGCAGGCAAACAAACTGAGGTCTCCGCCACATCGTGTCGTGGGTATATAGCCCCCCCCCCCCCCCCCCCCCCCCCCCCCCATTCAGGGGATAAAAGTCCCTGTTTCATCATTCTGTTACCAAACATACCAAATGAGTGCAATTACAGTTTTACGTTGTTGTTCCCGCGTTTTGAAAGTACCTCAATCTTCGTCACATTCGACAACTGTTTGTTTCTTCAAGTCGCCATACCCCACACTACTCTCTCACCGCAATCAGAGATTAAGTTATGACGTCATTGGAAGAACGCCAATAACAATATTCAATAACGTATGATATATATATATATTGATTTGTTATGAATGATTCCTTTTTTACTCTGTTAGTCAATCATGACAAGTGGGAGAAGGTGTATGTATGTTGGAAAATTACACGTATTGCCATGATTTTGAGACGGGGAAAACGTGATCAAATTGGTAAAACCAAAGGTATAACTTTAAAAGGTCGCCGCAAACTATAGCCTTATTTAACATAATAAAAGCTCGATCTTCAACAATATTATTATTATTATGCTGTTAAATTATCATAGAATTTCGGGGAAATAAATAACAAAATGTATTAATGTATGTAGGAGAACCAATTGACCATCCGTTAAAGGGGTAGTTTAGTTTTGGTAGAGAGGGCGCTGCACATCACAATTTTTTTGTGAGGTAGTGAAAAACTGAGTGTCGAATTTGAGAGAACATGCAATTTTAATGGCAGAATAAACTTTATTTGGTCAAAATCGACCCAGAAACGGCTGAAATATCAATAAATATATCTGATCTTATAATTATTTGGGGCCCAAATAATTAGATGATTTTTAGAACAAAATAAAAAAATGCTTGCACTTTTTCAAAAATTTTCAAAAGTGTTTTTTAAATAGTTGTTGATGATCTATTTAATCATTATATCAATAAAACATCACATGCATAATTTTGTATGAAAAATGGTTGAAACCAATGCCTTTTTAAAAAGCGCCCTCTTGTGTTTTAATGGCTCTTTTTGAATGATAACAGGCTTTTTACTAAGTCGTTTGTAAATTTGTATACCTTTATAGCATGGTGGAGTTATAACTATTATTTTATAATGTTACTGTGTAGGTTTTGGCTACTAATGTTCAGCCTTACCAAAACTAAACTACCCCTTTAAGGGAAACAAAATAGTGGCGAGCTTGCACAGGTGACCTCTGTATGTAGGTTCCATAAGGTTGTTATTTTCTATGCAGATGATCAGTTATAGCGGTCACTATAAATCAGTTTCAAAGTGAGGAGAGGGTAGGATATGTGTGTGGGGGAATGGGTGTGCTGAGGGTGGGGGAAGAGTAGGGTTATAGAGTGGGGGAGGAGTCTGGTACTCGGAGAGTATTGGGAGATGGTCCAGAGAGGGTAGGAAAATGAGTGTGTGGGCATTGGTGGGTGAGGGAGGGTGATGGGTGAGGGAGGGTGATGGGTGCGAATAGGGAGGGAAGGGTTGGGATAGGATGAGATGGATTGGTAAAGAGTTAAGGAGAGAGACGGAAATGGGAGTTATACAAACTGAGTTTGGGTTGAGAAAATGGTGGGGAATGAATAGAGAGACATACGGTTTTATTCGGAATTGGAGGGGGGTGATGCATTGAGGGGTAGGAGAATGAGTGCGTGGTTGAGGGAGTGAGGGTAGAGGGGTGGAAGGAGGGAGGTTAGGCATGGTATATACGGGAGGGTTGGAAATGGAATGGGGGGAGAGTTTGGGAGAGAGGCGGAAATAGGAATGGGACAAACAGAGTTTTTGGTTGAGAATATTGCGGGGAAAGGAGAGGGAGACATAATACGATTTTATTAGAAATAGTGCAAGAGGAACGTGAATCATCAAATAGTACACAGAGCTTGACCTGTAGCTGAAAGCAATTTCGTCGGTTGAGAAATAGAAGGGCGCTAAGTGACTTTTTGAACTTCAGAGATAATCGTGTTTAAAGTTTGAAAACCATGCCGAAACCGAAACATGTAGCACTCGTTTATTACCGACGAATATTCCCCAAATTTAACGTAATGTTATTATTTGAACATTGTGCATATCACATATAAGAGGGCTCGGACCTACACGATGGTATGCGTAACTCAATTCAGCCAAAAAATGACATAACGCCTTTTCACTCTTACCGGACGATTTATTCTTACACGACAGTCGTCAACATTTTCTGGAGAGCTATGACAATAACACTTACCGATGGCGTATTTGCCTATACAGGAGGCAAACGGGGAATGTAGTTATTTTAAAGTTTTAATTCTAAACTTATTCTTATTTGATTCACTTTTATTTGTATTGTCCAATAAATTGAAGACAAAAATTACCCGTGGTCACAAACTAACAAATTACAAAATAAGTAACAGATAATCAACTAACATACCTTACAAAATGTAATATACTCCCCTTTTGAGCGAAAGCATGCCCTAACCTATTATCACATAACTCACATTTATGGGAAATGGGGAAAACCTTCCGTCGCCCCCCCCCCCCCCGAAATGCCCCTGGCTATGCCACTGGCACTAGCACTATGACAATATAGGCTTGATCCGTATCGAATCTTTAAAATGGCAATATCCGAATATAAATTGCCCAGGCTAGCAGTATACAGACATGTTTTTTTAGGAGTGCGAGTGCTCTTTATTGGAATTTACAAACGAGCGTACTAGAAATGGGGGCTTCTTTAGGGGAGTTCAAATTGTATTTTGTGTCTTCGTCTTGTTTGGTTGTTTTCATTTGACGGAAGTCGAGAGCATTCCACAAATAGATGTGCAAATCGGGGAGATGCTTTCTATTTTAATTCGATCGAGTTCCAATGATAGGATTTCCTCCGACCGTGTCATTTATCATTGAAAAGCTTGCATTTAGGTACCTCAAAAGGGGTCTTAATTATCTCAAGTAGAGGGGAGTGACGATTATATATTTAATTTGTCTTCTTATTTTAGGGAAGTCATGTACAGACATCCACATGTCCAAGATACCCTGCCGGAGAGAACACACTCATCCACAGTGTGAACACGGTGTGAACACACTGTGTTTCACAGTGTGCCCCACAATGTTAAATTCGAGCGTGTTCACAGTGTGAAAGTCAATTAATACTGTGAACACACTGTGAATAACCCTGAGATACACAGTGTGAGCGCATTGTTTTACACACTGTGAATACAGGTAATTTCACACTGTGTTGATAGTGCCCTCACAGTGTGTTCACAGTGTGAATTGGCTTTTACACTGTGAAAACGCTCGAATTTAACATTGTGGTCCACATTGTGAAACACAGTGTGTTCAATTGTGTTCACACTGTGAGGGCGCTATCGCCAAAGTGTGAAATTACCTAATTACCTACATTCACAGTGTGTAAAAAAAAAGTGCGCTCACACTGTGTATCTCAGCAATTTCACATGAGTGTGTTCTTTCTGGCAGGGTAAGTTGCTTACTAATTTAATTCATTCGAGTTCCAAAGATTGATTTCCACCATGTAATTTTTTTATTGAAGAGATTGCATACCACAAAAGGGGTCTTATCTCCTGTAGGAGAGTGTCGATATTTATTTAATTTGCCTTCTTCTGTAGTCAAGTGAAGTACAGACATCGAACAGAATTTGCTTACTATTTTTATTCGATAAAGTTCCAAAGATCATGATGTGATTTATCAGTAAAAAGTGTGCATACCACACAAAAAAAAGGTTTTAATCTCTAATTACGGAGTGCCGATTATTTATATAATTTGTATTCTTTATTTAGACAAGTGCAAGCATAAAAAAGGAGTTGCTCACTATTCGTATACGATAAATCTAAGATAGATTTCCTCTTTGCGATTTATCATTGTAGAGTGTGCATTTTACTACAAACGGGTCTCTATAGTAGGGGTGTGTCAATTATTTACTTCATTTGTCTTCTTTCTTTTTTAGGGATGTCAAGTACAAGCATCGAAGAGAAGTTGCTTACTATTTTTAATTTATCTAGTTTCAAAGATAGATTTCATGCAAGTGAATTATTACCGTAAAGCGTGCATACTACCACAAAATGGGTCTCTATATCAGGGTGTGTCAATTATTTACTTAATTTGTCTTCTTTCTTTTTTAGGGAAGTCAAGTACAAGCAACGAGGAGAAGTTGCTTACTATTTTTAATTTATCTAGTTTCAAAGATAGATTTCATGCAAGTGAATTATTACCGTAGAGCGTGCATACTACCACAAAATGGGTCTCTATATATCAGGGTGTGTCAATTATTTACTTAATTTGTCTTCTTTTTTAGGGAAGTCAAGTACAAGCAACGAGGAGAAGTTGCTTACTATTTTTCATTCGATCGAGTTCCAAAAATACATGTAGATTCCCTCCGTTGTATTTATAGTTGTTCGCGTGTGGTGACCGAGGGCTTACAAGGGGGTGTCAGTTATAATTGCGTCCGTCTGCCTATGTTTACGGAAGTTGAGATCATTCAAGAAACACTAGTCCAAAGGGGAAGTTTTTTCCCCCCTCTGTTTGAGATCCAAAAATAAAATTCGTCTACTTGATTTTACATTTTAGCGCATACCACAAAAGGGGTCTTAGTTAGGGAAGTGACGATTTTATTCTCTTCTTCTAGAGACATCGGGTGCCTTTCATTAAAATAAGATATTTAAAGGGAGTTTGCTTTCTAATTTATACTCGATCGAGTTCCAAACATAGATTATCTCAGTTTTATCATTGTTGGCGTTCTGTAAAGAGTTTTTCTTATTAATGGGAAGCGTCGATGTCATTTTCTTCTTCTTTTAGAGACAGCGCGTGCAATCAACGCACGGATAATTTTATGAAGATTATCTGTTTTCGTCCCGTTAAGCAAACAAAAATATTTCACACATTTCATTTATCAATTGAGCGCTTTACACAGGAGGAACCTTCTTGAGGGAATTTTGTTTTCTAGAGGCACTCTATCGGAAGTTGATTCTATTTTCATTCTATTTAGACACCAATATGCATTTATTTTATCATTTTAAAGGGATAGTTGAGTTCTGTAGAGAGAATACAGTTTTAGTCAAACTGAATTTTATTAACCAAAACCTGCACCATTATATTACAAACTAATAATTATAACTCCACCATGCTCAAAGAAATACAAAAATTACAAACGACTAAGTAAAAAGCCTGTTATCATTCAAAAAGAGCTGTTTAAACTAAAGAGGGCGCTTTCAAAAAACGCATTTGCTTAAACCATTTTAAAAAAAATATTGTGCATGTCATGTTTTGTTGAAATAGTGATAAGACAGAGAGATAATCAACAGCTATCTAAAAACCTCTTTTTGAAATTTTTTGAAAAGAGGAAGCATTTTAAAACGATTTTTAACGGCTGGTTCAAAATTATCGAATACTTGTGGGGCCCCACATTTATTACAAATGGTTATGTTTATGGATATTTCAGCCGTTTCTGAACCGATTTTGATCAAATAAAGTTTATTCTGCCATTAAAATTGTATGCTCTTTCAAATTTGACACTCTTTTCATTATCTCACAAAAAAATTATTTTGTTTAGCGCCCTCTCTACCAAAACTCAACTACCCCTTTAACTTACGGATAAAAGTTGGCTTCTTTGGGGGTGTCAATTGTATTATCTTTCTTCTTCCTACATTTGTATGGAAGTCGAGAAAATTCCACAATATGAGGCACTTTCAGAAAGACTGTTCATTCTTGTTCATTTCTTTTCATTTTTCTTTCTTCGGTTGAGCTCCAGAAATAGACATCCTCGCTCCTATTTTTTGATTTATTATTTTAGAGCTCCTCGGGCGGATGTCGTGTCGAATGGGAAAGAACATGCATCAGCTAAGAAATGGGTCGATTCGAAATGTATGCATCCCTTCTAGCTAGCCCTTTCTGCAAGTGGACGTATGAGTAATGCAAATATATTACCTGCGGTATATGAGGCTCCCTTTATAGGCGTAGCTACAAGTGGCACGAGTGGCACGTGCCCCCCCCCCCCCGTAAAAAAAAACAATGAATAAACAAACAAACAAACAACAACAACAACAACATATAACATGACAATAACAATACAAAATATAAGAGAGTGAAAATAAAACTTTAAAAATAAATAAAAAAGTACGTATAAATAAATATATAATACATGAACGGAAATACATAGAGCGTTCCCCCTAATGTGTTAAAGTCCCCCCCCCCCCCCCCCCCCCCCCTCCTCCACTCCCCAGCAATCATTTGGACTGCGCTTTGCCACTGACCCCGTTCGGTACGATTTCGTAAAACTTAACTTTATGATTTACTCTGAGAGCGGAGGTAAGATGGAGAAAATCCACTTTAACGTTAACTGCATTTCAGCTTCGAAGCTTTCAAAAAGGAATTGTCGCAAATATAAACAATATTATTGCAATACATGTTGCGTATCCATTTAGAATATTTCGCAACTCAGTATTCTCATGTTAATTTTAGCCACTACATTTGGAGCTAGGTTGATCCACATTATTTTATACACAATTTCGATTGCATTGTCATGACTATATTCCGTTCTATTTCTTGTAATAACAAAATCAATGGTATGTGTTTGTATTTATGTTTGTACTTTACAAGAAGGATTTAAAAGGGTTCCATGACATATGCTCCGCCGACATATGCTCCGCCGACATTTGCTCCGAAAAATGCGACAAGTGCTCCGCGACAAATGCTCCGCGATATTTGCTCCGCCGACAAATGCTCCGCCGACAATTGCTCCGCCGACAAATGCTCCGCCGACACTTGCTCCGCCGACAAATGCTCCGCCGACATTTGCTCCGCCGACAATTGCTCCGCCGACAAATGCTCTGCCGACATTTGCTCCGCCGACATTTGCTCCGCCGACATATGCTCCGAAGCTGCGACAATTGCTCCGCGACATTTGCTCCGCCGACAATTGCTCCGCGACAATTGCTCCGCGACAATTGCTCCGCCGACATTTGCTCAGCCGCCAAATGCTCCGCAGACAAATGCCCAAATAATATTTTTTAAATGCTTGCACTTTTTCAAAAAATTTCAAAATCATTTTTGGAATAGTTGTTGATGATCTCTCTATCTAATCATCATTCCAATAAAACACCACATGCATAATTTTGTATGAAAATGGTTGAAACCAATGCCTGTTTAGAAAAGCGCCCTCTTGTGTTTAAATGGCTCTTTTTGAATGATAACAGGCGTTTTACTAAGTCGTTTGTAATTTTGTATACCTTCGAGCATGGTGGAGTTATAACCATTAGTTTATCAAGTAACTGTCCAGGGTTGGTTACTAAAGTTCAGCCTTACCAAAACTGTACTACCCCTTTAAATAAAGATCACATCGTCTAGAAGACAATCTATTCTTCACATATTAACAATAAAATTGATCACATATTGCTTTTTATGGAATATGACGTCATAGTCACTAAAGGGGTGAAGTGTCCATCTTACCTCACTGTGGAGGTAAGAGGACCCCTCAATTCCTTAGATTATTGAATTTCAAATTTCTGCTAATTCCTGCCAATCCTTCCGTTTATAAGAATGCAAAATGCATTGGAAGTTTGTGCTTTTCTGTTGGACAATAAGGCAGCCTTAATCGTTTACGGGGTGGGGGGGGGGCGTTTAGAAGTGTCACAAATTGGGCCCTCGTTGTTCAGTGAACGATGAACAAATCTAAACAAAATTGGAACTCCGAAAATTTAACAGTGGGTGAAAATTACGTTCTTTGAATTTTGATAAAACGTGGATAAATTTTGAACTCATGCGGAACAATTTCTTGATTCATAAAGAGTCTGAGTAATACAAATACAGTGATTATAAAGACTTTTCTTTTTTCTATTCATGATCGATCTTATCACCAGTATCATGCCCTTCGCTTGATGATTGCTTCGAACAGTATACCATTCATCACAGCATTTTCGGATACTAATGTATGAGGGTCCGTGGTTCGACTCCAGTCGAACCCCAATGTAACATCAAAAACTAAAGCCAGTGTTGTGTGTTATTGCGCCTCCCCTTCTGCTACTAGATGCAGGGTCACGCATCCTTACAACACTGGGCTTGACTGCCCCCCCCCCCCCCCACCCTGTATAAAGAAACGTGAAACAAACAAACCAGCCAATAAAATATTTGAATGAATCGATGGTTACTGAATCGATTGTACTCCAATTTCACAAGAGATTCGCATAACATATAAAAGCGCACTTCATACCAAAGGTACTTGAGAATTCATTCAAGAGTTTAATCTTCAGCGGAGTAAATGTCGGTGGAACAATTATCGTTGAGGAACATATGTTGTATTTGGACCATTTGAAGTACTGTCATCTTCAGAGCATATATTTCTGCGGAGCAATTGTCACCGGAGCAAATGTCGTATCTCCGGAGCATATTTTGGCGGAACAATTGTCGGCTAAGCAATTGTCGCATATTCGAAGCATTTTCGGCGGAGCAATTGTCGCATCTTCGGAGCATTTGTCGGCGGAGTAATTGTCGGCGGAGCAAATGTCGGCGGAGCAATTGTCGGCGGAGCATATGTCGGCGGAGCAATTGTCGCATCTTCGGAGCATTTGTCGGCGGAGCATTTGTCGGCGGAGCAAATGTCGGCGGAGCATTTGTCGGCGGAGCAAATGTCGGCGGAGCATTTGTCGGCGGAGCAAATGTCGGTGGAGCATTTGCCGGCGGAGCAAATGTCGGCGGAGCATTTGTCGGCGGAGCAATTGTCGTCGGAGCAAATGTCGGCAGAGCAAATATCGCGGAGCATTTGTCGCGGAGCATTTGTCGCATTTTTCGGAGCAATTGTCGGCGGAGCATATGTCGGCGGAGCATATGTCGTGTCACCTTTAAAAGACTATACAACATGTCCCAAAATTAATTACAACGGGACTTTCTGCAACGATAACTTTAAAGATAGTAGATCAATCAGAATGATATCTCAGGGTATGAAACTAATTACCTACATCTTGCAGAAAACCCTATTCGTATTGCTTCAGTGGTCATGGAGAATGAGGATCTTTTGTCAATCATGTAAGAAGTCCCTTCCCTCCAGGTTTTGTAATGTAAGGAGACGTGTTGTCCATTGTGTTCACGCGTTATGAACGAAAATGGACACATGACATGATTGACAAAAGATCCTCATTCTCCATGACCACTGAGGCAAATCGAATAGGGTTTTCTGCAAGATGTAGGTAATAAGTTATAGTTTCATACCCTGAAAATATCATTCTGATTGATCTACTATTTTAAAGTTATCGTTGCAGAAATTCCCGTTGTAATTAATTTTGGGACATGTTGTATAGGAAAAACCGCAACCTAAACAAACTTGCATTAACTGGTAATTGTATTAAAGGGACTTAGTAACATTGTCCAAATCCTCAAAATAAAATTTTAATTCTAGTGGTTCCTTTATACCTTGTTGTATTCGTATTAACAATAAAATCATGGGACAGCTTTCGGTTTTTCAAATTTCCCTTTCATTACAAAGATATGTATGATTGAAGTATTCAGATAAGAAAATCTCCGGGCGAGATTTTCATCCCTGTACAAAGTGAATGCAGTGAGTTGGTGAATATCACCCAATATCACTTTGCATTTTCGCTCATTACTTGGCCATACATTGTCCATTTGACTTGAAATTTTCACACAATACCCTGTGGACATATGAGATAACAACAATATACATTGCATCAACCATTCATCAGTTTTTGCACATCTCAACAAAGTTACTAGATCCCTTTATACAATTTTGATGTATATAGTTATGATCTCTCATACGTATGAAACATATTACGAATAATTCAATGCATGCATTCTAAATATTGTAACGCGTGCAAATGTAGACAAATAAATATATAGTCTACTGCGATAGTCAGGATAGATAGATGTTGGTTTGAAATAATTATGTTATTATTGTTATTATAAAGATAAAGACGAGTTCTTGTAAAAACTTAAATTATTAAAGTGAATGCAGTGAGTTGGTGAATATCACCCAATATCACTTTGCATTTTCGCTCATTACTTGGCCATACATTGTCCATTTGACTTGAAATTTTCACACAATACCCTGTGGACATATGAGATAACAACAATATACATTGCATCAACCATTCATCAGTTTTTGCACATCTCAACAAAGTTACTAGATCCCTTTAATGTTACAATTTTGATGTATATAGTTATGATCTCTCATACGTATGAAACATATTACGAATAATTCAATGCATGCATTCTAAATATTGTAACGCGTGCAAATGTAGACAAATAAATATATAGTCTACTGCGATAGTTAGGATAGATAGATGTTGGTTTGAAATAATTATGTTATTATTGTTATTATAAAGATAAAGACGAGTTCTTGTAAAAACTTAAATTATTTGGGTAAAACTTTTGTGTCATCATTGAAAACTGAGGGTTATCTTACTACGATGCTAGAATGGTAGAGATCAATCATAATTACTTATTTTTTAAACTGTTTTCATTCAAAAAGCAGCCACTACCACAAAGGGCGCTATATGCAGACACCTGCAAGATTGAACATTTTGTATTCAAAACATGTACATATTGTGATTCCTTTTCTAAAATATAAAACTGTCCACTCTGTTTGATTGCAAATTCGCAATTAAAGAAGAGCTTTAAATCACAAGGTGCCCTAGTTTTTGGAGGCAGTCTCCGGGAACCACGTGACTCACGAAAACTCATCAGCTGTCTCTTTCGTTTGACGTCATTCCGAGCTGTGACGTCATCTTTCTCCAACTGACCCTTTGCCACTAAGTGCAGCTGCCGCGTCGAAGAATAGCATTGTTGTGGTGGAGTTGAAAGAGAGAGAAGGATGAGTAGGAAATGTGAGAGAGAGATACAAAATAACGGAAATGTGTATAGGGAGAAAAGTATGTGAAGAGAGAGGGGAGAGGGGGAGATATTAGAGGATGGTAGAGGGGAGTTGAGTAAGAGAGTTGGAGAGGGAGAGGAGGTGAGGGAGGGGGAGAGGGGGATAGGGAGAGAGAGGGGATGAAGGTAGAGGGGAGTTGAGGATGAGAGATTGTGAGAGAGAGAGGGGGTGAGGGAGGGGGGAGAGGGGGAGAGGGGTGAGTGCGAGGGAGAGGGGTAAGGAGGGAGAGGGGGAAAGAGAGGGAGAGAGGGGGGATGGAGGACAGAGATTATAGTAAAGAGAAATACTATAAAAGAGAAAGAGGTGAAAGGGGGAGAGTGGGGTGCAAAGGAGAGAAAGCCGGGTGAGAGGGGGGGGGGGGGGGGAGACAATGAGCTGCAGTGTCGCTTCTATTTTAATCATACATAATTAAAGAGATTTTATATTCCAAGCTATAGGGGCTGAATCCGGAATTTGCTATCATGTCAGGAGATTCACCGCTGTAATTTGAGGTAATGCTAGACATGGCGAGAGAAAGTTTGAGATTGAGAAGAACAAGAAAGATGGATACGGAGAGGGAGGTATGAGAGATACAAATTGCAAAGAAAGAAAAGGATAGATCTGATAGATTGTGATTGCAAAATGGGGCTGAATTTGGGCCTCCAATCAAGTCAGCCACTGTAATAAGAGAAACGGGAAGACAAGGCCAGAGAGAGACGATAGATGTATATAAAGTTAAAGAAATATGGAGAGAGAGAGAAAGGTGGAGTGGATATTTTTTTAAAGATAGAAAGAGACATAGAGAAAGAGAAAGAAGATAATACTTGAAAGGGGTCGGGGGCGAAAGCAGGAACTTTAATCAAGTCAGGAGATTTATCGGACGCAATATATATGAGAAAGTGGCAGACGGAATAAAAAGCGAACGAAATTGAATGTCATGCATAATGCGGATCAAGAAAGACACCCAGTAAAGCATGCAACACAATTTCATATAGGCCTCCATTTATAACTATATAATAGTTTTGGTAAGTTTTGAAGTAAAGTCTGTAACCTATACATGTATATTCAGTACATTTTCATAAAGGCATATATTTCAAATCTATTATGTTTTCTTGCATGAATCTAAAAAATAAAAAAATTAAAGGGTTAAGTACCTTCATTTAAATATGCAAAAACTAGCAAAGAGTTGATAAAAATGTATATCTCTGTGATCTGGTAAAGTAATGTACCCTGAGTGATGTATGAAAGTTATAATTATGTATAAGGGACTTAGTAACATTGTCAAAATTCTCAAAACTTACTTGGAACTCTAATGGTTCTCTCATACCTTGTCATATTTATATTAACAATAAAAGCACGGGACAGGTTTCGGTTTTTCAAATTTCCATTTCGTTCAAAAGATATTTACGATTGAAGTGTTCAGATGTTAAACTGTCTACGGGATAATTTAAGCCGTGTACAAAGTAAGTGCAATGAGTTAGTGAATATCACTTTGCATTTTTGCGCATTTCTCGGCCAAAAACATTCAATTAACGTTAAATTTGTAATACACATTACTTTGTGGACATATCATATCACACCAATACACATTTTATTAATCACTCATCACTTTTTGCACTTGTCAGTAAAGTTACTGGATCCCTTTAAATGAATGTCATGTGATCGAGTAATGAACGAAACTGAAAGGTGCTTTTTGCTAACTGATGGCATACATGTCTACATATTTGAACGTCTCCCGAGGAGACTTTTAAATTCAAACATTTTAAATCATAAATATTTTTATAACGAGAAAATCGGCAAACCGAAACTTGTTCCATGCTTCTATTGGTAATACAAATTCAGAAGGGTATGTGATAACTGCTAGAGTTCTCAAATAAGTTATGTGTATTTTGACAATATACCAAAAATATATAAATGTAAAATGAATCTTGCAACAGCTCTGTGTTGTGCTACAGGTGGTGCCACTATTTGTTAGGCCGGAATGACGTGACGTTCGCAATAAAAATCACAAATTTATTGGTGCTTTCCGAAAATAAAATAAAATAAATGGGTCGGGCTTTTAGCTCTCACTGGCAACTGCATGTAATGCATGGAGAAATTCCACTTTTACGAGGGAATTGTGTCCGAGAGACCGGACACTTTCGCTTGTATAATGTTGTATAGTTACTTATTTACTATATTTGTGACCGGTTTTCGCTACGTATACGTAATTACGTATACGAGTCTCTTGAATTTAAAGATTAACATGCGTGGGGGGGGGGGGGGGGGGGGATGCAACACCGACACACCGTGGATCGCAATTTTGAAATAGGCTTGTTTGTGAGCGCTGCATAACACGGAGCCACTGTGTAATGGGCTATGCAACGCGCCTTCGCAAGATGGCACCGCGCATCTGATTTACGATCCAAGCCACTTTTAAAGCATTGTATTTTTTATTGTATTTCCCCTTTCATCGCATCATAAAATATTGTTTGCAAAGATGTAAATTTAATACAGATGGCGCCCCGTCTTATTATAGACGTTCTAACTGTTGCAGCAGCGATGGGGCAAGGTCAGGGGCTAGCTAACCCCCCCCCCCCCCCCCCCCCCTCCACCACTCAAAGAAATCATTGGCTTCTTAATATACTGCCCTTGAAGTTAAATAAATTACAACCAAACTTTTAAAAGCTACGGTCAAAACCTATCTTAGTGGCCATCTGTCTATTGGCCATCAATAATGATTCGTGCAGGGACAATAACTGCGTTATGGAACTTGTCTATAGCGGTCACCTGTTTACAGTGGCCACTATTCTTGTTTCCCATAGGTGGTCACTATACACAGGTTTGACTGTACTCTATATCGTTAAGTTTAGAAAATTGCGCACAGGCCGCTCCATTTCGTCAGCAATGGGCGAAATCGTGTGTAAACGTGACACTTGCACAACATTATACGTAATGTCCCCGTCACACCGTAAAGCCTCCCTGTGAGAGCCACGTATTGGCATTATTGTGGAATACAATGAAACGGGGCAATTCCCGTGGCAAGATGTGGCATAACTGTGCTTTCGTGCCACTTATATACGAGAAGGTAAAGCTGATAACAAAAGCCATGTCGTGGCAGAATTTCGAACATTATTTTTTAGATCTTTGCTCTGACTCCCTCTACGTAAGTGGCATAAAAACCCAGAACTGCTATGTATTATCACGTATCGCTACGTATTGCCACGATATAGCCACGAAATTGATACCTATAATAGCCCCGTTTCATTGCATTCTTAAAAAATGTAAATACGTGGTTCTTGCGGGAAGGCATAACGGATATAAACGGAGCGCGCGTTTATACAACATAATGTTGTAATCTATTGTTATAATCTATTATCTAACATTTAAAAAACGTCCTCTTTTAGTAGGTTAATGTTTAGACAAACGTTGCCCCCCCCCCCCCCCCCCCCCCCCCCATCTCCTCACGATGACAAACCCTGGGTTATGTTAATGGGGTTCAGAAGAAATTACGTCACATAAATGATAAAATATGACTTCTTCTTTTCTTTTCTTTTTGTCTGTCTTCCTAATAAATACAAAAATAGGTCGCGCTTTTCGCTTTTACCAAAGGAATTCTCGTTGTCGGTGATAATTCTGTCCGGGGTGAAAAGAGGAGTTTGGGGATATAAATCAAAAATATTCCTTGCGTCATGGGCGTCATTATTAAAAGCTAATCTATTAAATCGATTATCAAAAAATATTATTCATTTTTTGTATGTTGTATCACTTTTTAGAAATAACTAAACCTATAACCCTAACCCTAACGCGTTGGTAGACTTCATTTTTATTTCTTTTACTAGATTCCGACTCGAGATCAGACCTCAATGTGTTACTACTCACTCACATGTTGCCACGGACGTAGTTTTGAGTGCGGACAGTTTTTCGCGTTGCAACCGGAGATTGATGTATAAGTGCATGCATTAAGTCATGTACGAGGTACTCAGTTCTGTATCATTAATTTTAACATTGATATGAATGAATTGATAATGTATACCCTAGCTTTTCGCGGATTTGTGGGTAGTGCAAACATAACCGAAGATATGAATTGTTATTGTTGGTAATTGTCCAAAAGTGTAAAATATGGTAGACGTACTCCGACTAGCTTGCATCAACTAAACAATTTTATTATTTTGTATAAATTGTGCATATTTTGTTTTAACATATAATTATACCCATACAATAATGTCTCGGATGCACTTCTGTTTTCCCTGTTTACAAATGATTTATGTTATGCTATACAATAACATAACTTTTTATTACAAATAAGTATAATAATATAATCTATAACGCAACAACTTATACATACCGTATTTCATTGTATTCATTTCTAGGGAAACGTGTCATGTTATTCAAATAAATACACCTCCTTGTCCAACATATAACATTATTAGTTCAATGATAAGAATAAGTTTACAATAAGTTTACAATATGGCATATTCTCTCGATTCAAAGGTGGCGCTGTCACATCGAGCAATTGATATCGGTTGTCTTTTCCGAACACTCAAAAAGGGGTAAAAAATGGCGTCACGCGTGTATTTTTAGTCGACTAGGGGAAAGCCAAATAATATCTTGGCGTCTTTACTCGAGAAAAAAAGTTTCTTCCATATAAATCAAACCAAACGTCCATTTACATGACAAAATAATGTTGGATCTTTGTTATTATGATCACTGGCTTACTGGTGTGGGGCTAGTGCCCCCCCCCCCCCTTAAAAGGGATATTTTCTTGAGACATGATAAACCAGATTCTACTTCATGTCAAGTCAAATTTCCTTCCAGGTATGCACCATATTGCATAATTTCAAGTAGAAAGTTGCAAAAGCTCTCTTACCCTCCCCCCCCCCCCCCCCCCCCTAGGTCGCTTCGCTTCGCATCGGTCTTGTCTACGTCTGGTATACCTTGTTCATGTTGTTACACAGTATTAAACTAATGTGGCATTTGGTGCAATGTTTGAATTGTATATGTCACTTCGCGAATATTATTTTTGGGGGTGCATATTTGATAATTATGTTTTCTTCATGAAACAAATTTAACTTTTTTCCAGTCGCCTGATGAGAATCATGACGTTACCCACATACTTATAGTACATGGCGTCAAGTCCGAAAATGCACCAGATTGCACATTTTCAAGTCCCAAAATGGATAAGCTCCCTACCGTGGGAGGGGGACACTCTCCCACACCCTCCCCCCGCTCAGTCGCTTCGCTCCTTCGGGGTGGTCGCAAAGTTCCCTCGCAAAGTCGCATGCTCACCGCTTGCTCAAAGGTGGCAACCCTGCCATTACGCTATACCTGGTGGTGATGCGGATTTTGTCTGCCCCCCCCCCCCCAATGTTTTTGCTCATTTCGCCACTGATTATGATATATAGAATGCAATAAGGTGCATATTATATACTTTAAAGGTGCATATTGTAGAATAATCTTTCTGTTGGAATGGCATTTTTCCATGGTACAGAAAAAAGTTAACGGGTACCACCACCCACAAATAATATTCTTATAAATGAAAGGTAATATCTTTAGTAGTCCATTCCATCCAACAAGTTCAGAAAAATATGTTTCCGGAAAAAAATATATAATTAGAATACGCATCACCATGAGTGCAATCATGGGTCTGCATATATACGAAGAATATACCTTTGTCCATGTTCTCCTATGTTCTATTGTCTTCAAACGCACGCGTGAATAAAATTGGTGCACTCTCAGACGTTGTGTGCATACGGAACCATCAGATAATGATGGTTCCGTAAGTGAGGGTAATTAATTGTATTGTTTATGAATTACACAACCCTTTGCAAAGTGTTAAGCATCTATTTAACATCACACAACGGTACCAAAACATATAGTTGTTTGCAGTTCTTTGACTGGTGGTCCCATTTAAAGGTATGGAAAGTCATGAAACAAAATATACCATTTTGCATTCAGTTTCTTGCCAAACAACAATTGGTCTTATATATGAAAAGGCTTGTGAATAATCTATAACCATATTTATTTCAAAACAACATGGGTGAATTGAAATGTTGATGTTCAAAAAAACTAAATTTATTACCAAAAAGGAATTCGTACGTTATTCGGCCTCCCATGAATATAAATAGGTCTACTTTAAATTTTCCCGGCCACTTTCGTAAACTTTCCATTCGTATTGATAAGCGGTTCATTCAAATTGAAAATGTCGTTCAAAATTGTATTTCATTCATGCTATTTAGCTCGTCGGTCAAGTGATTAAGCACTTAAAGCATTCAATTTAAACAGCACGCTATTGCATTCAATTTCGGAATTCACGGAAGGCGGTATTACGTAATCACGGATTTCTCGCTTTAAATTGAATGACAATTTTACAAAATAGAAACGCGTTTTAAATCGAATGCAAACAAAATGTTTTTGAATGATCGTTATAGGAAATCAAATGCTAAAAAAACGAATTTGAACTGCAAAATACAGCTGCGGTTACAAAATCGGCGAAATTAAATGCACACAAAATGAATACGTGTGGCCAACTTCCGAAATTGACCGAAACATCCTATATTATAATGGTGATATGTATCATAAGAAAGTAAATCATAAAACATTGTATTAGGTAAAAATATGCCCAGGGCGTGTAACTTCTATATAGGCCTGCATTGTAATACAAGCATAGACAACAATATAAATTGTCTTTGTTCAACTAAGAGACATTAAAGGGCATGTAAGGCCAATTGATAACCGGAGGTGGCGCTATTCTACTAGAATATCATAAGGCATATTGCAAAAACCTGTTTGGAAGGAAACATCAAAATAACTTAATCAATTTATCATAAATATACTTATACGAAAAATACAAATGAACACAACAATACAATTAATGTTTACTATTGGTTGTTTAAGTAAAAATTTTAAAAATAAGGAATTTGGGGGCAAAGATTTTCTTAATTTAGGTGTTTTATTATCATTTTGTTGGCTTGTTCTTGAGTAAAAAGGACAATGTGTTTTTGAAATGTCACACTATATATTTGTTTTACGGAATTTGCACTTATGTATTTTCAATTCGATCATTACTCTACTTAAACTCTTTGTTCCATTCAGAAGATAATGTACTTTATTATCATTATCTAAAATATATATAGGTAAATAATAACATTATCTGGATATTTTGGGGGTATATTCTAGAAAATTGCTAGAGTGCTAGAAGGAACAAAACCTTTCATATGTAGGCAGGTGCTCGTTGGTGAAATGGAAATAAAACTGAATGATTATCAACAATACTTCATAATTGTACTATGATAGATTCCACATTAACACAAATCGTCCGTGCACTTTATACGATTTAGGCCTACTTAAACCATTTCTGATAATATTTTGAAATTCCATAATATATAGTTTTTTAATATATGATGCACCGCGTTCCTGCTGTAGGCAAGGTTAATAAACTACCGTGGTCTCAATGCGTCTCATATCGGTTCATGACGCATTACAATTTAAATAATAATTGCAGCGTTTACTGCATCTAATTCAACGTTATTTATGAAAACATTAATTTATATATAACAAATAAATAATTCATGTTATTTATGAAATCCCCCCCCCTAAAAAAAAAAAAAAAAAAACATCAGCAGAAGAGTTTACTATAATCCCGTCTGTTTTTTCCAATTAATGTTTTTATTTTACGATCTTGTTTTCACATTTCCACTCCATTGTGTCATGAAATGCCAAGCGATGCAAATATTTCCTCATATAAGTTTCAACAAAATACTTACTGTAACCAAAGAGTTTTTAGAGTATTTTTAAATTTTATTTTCCACTTCTTTAAGTTTTTTTTAACATGTTTGTATGACGAATTTTGTGTTTGTCTCACTTTTGAAATATCTTTATAATTTGACGTTTTTTGTTGTCATGCCCATCAAATAAGTAACATAATCTGTTCAAACGAAACCGTCATCCAGCAAAACAAATCTAATAAATGAAAGAAAACATTTTCAGCAGTCCATTCCGCCAGGGTCTTATATGTGAGCCTGGTGAGCCCTGTATATCAACTCTACATGGATATTGCAAAACCACACCCTCTCAACCACACTCAAAGTGACTTTTGCGTCATTTCATATTCAACATGTGTTAAGTTATGCAAGTTTTTTTTTCAGCCATGCATGTAACTTTATTGACGCGTACGTAACGCTGGTTGTTTACCTCATTTCTTGAATCTTTTTATTTTTAACCTTTTCCAATTTCCGCCCGAAAGAGGGTCATTATTACTCCAACCATTCATGACAATGCTGTTTGGAATTAGTATAATACCAGAAGCATAGGCGTACCCAGAGGGGGGGGGGGGGGGGGGGGGGGCTTTGACCAAAAAATTACTATTTTGGGGGGTTTGAACCCCCCCCCCCCTTTACCACGTGTAGCTGGTCTCATTTTAAGCGGTCTCGACCATCATTACCAATGGTCTCGGCCTCGAAAATTTTGAAGGATCCTAGTCTTGGACTCTAAAATTGTGAAGAATCCTGGTTTTGGCCTCGAAAATTGTGAAAAAATCCTGGTCTTTGCATAACAAATTGTGAAAGTTCTCGGTCTCAGCTTTTAAAATTTTCTACGGACACAATTTTCAGAGCCTTGGGAGGGGGGGGGGGGGGGGCTGCAGGTCTAGGTCCTATGTATTTTCTTATTGTTCAGCCCTGACAAGAGGTAAATGTAATGGGCCCAAGGTGCTCGTTATAATGAGGTTTCACTGCACAAAGCGAATAATGACAAGGTATATAATCATCAGGTAAAGTTTTACAAACTTTAATTACACATATTTATACATGTACATGTACAGTATCCACAAAAGTCATGCTTCATTACATTGTGATGCAATCACAATACTTGCAAACTTACATTAAACATTTTACATTGATTACTTCCCCCTTTGAAGAAAAGAAAGTCATCACAAAATCTCGCACTTTACATTCATTCAAATATTCTAGTAATATTTTGAACCCATTCAGGACTGGTCCCCAAAATACTTGGGCTTGGGTCTATGGAGAATGCGTGTTATAGCAAAATCAAACAGTCTTGAATGTGTTTAATAATAGTCATTCAGTCAAATACTAATATTAACATCAAACTGTAGGATGAGAGGAAAACCATTTTAATAGACAACCATTTAAAAGATATCAAATTTCAGGAATGTTTCTCTAGCAAATGTCTGGTTTTAAGTATGAATAAGTCAGTAGTTATGTCTGTTGGTTTATTATTTGATTTGACAGGTGTGCTTGATCAACTAAGATAATTTCATATACTCCTTTCTCTGACAGTGGTTGGTTGGTTATTTGGTTTAATATAATAGGCTTAATCAATTATGTTTATGTCCTTGACTATCCTTCATCCTAAAAGTCCTAGGCCTAGATTTCATACCTGGGCCAATTTTTGTGAATACTTAAGTTGACCAGGGCCCAGTAACATAACGATTTACAATTTAACTTTACAGGGCCCTGTTATTACTTACTACATGTAGGTCAAGCTTTCGACAATCATCGTTGTTTGAATACATCACACAAGTCATGTTGAAGATATATTGATGTTGTGGAATCATCCCAAGAAACAACACTATACAGTCAAAACTGTCTATTGTGACCACCTAAGGAAAACAAGAAAAGTGGCCACTGTAGATATGTGACCGCTATAGACTTTATTGGTCCGTAACATTGTTTTTCTCTGCAAGACACCACTGCTACAAACAAGTGGCCACTAAGAAAGGTTTGACTGTAATTCCATTCAATCAAATTCACTGTTAACTGTTAAAAATGACAAGAGCATAGTTGGACAAAGTTCTGCCAGACCAAATGTCTACTCTATAGCCGTATCTAAACATCTTCATTCTTTAATATCTCTCATTCGATTTTAAAATATTTTTAGAAGCTGCAATGAGACATCACTTTCAATTTTTTTCCTATTACGATTGAAATGTGTAACTACTCTGAAAAAAATGATGTCTAAATTTTACATTTGGTCGGACAAACTATAAAATGAGGGTCAAGACTTCAAGTCATGTCCAAAGACCAGTCTAATCTACATCACTTCTCTCCTTCATATCACTTATCCACTAAAGATTAACAAAAAAGTTCTAGATGATTGGGGTAGCCTTTTGGTCTTCCCAAAGAGTAATTATGCAGCTTGGCCCATGTTCGATATTGTCAAGAATATTTCTTCTCTTTTTTTCATCTAGATAAAGAGTCAAGAAATGTCTCCAAAAACAAGAAAATTCCAGTTCTAGAAAAGTTTCTGAAAGTGGAATTCCATCCATCTGTCGAAATGTTGATGATAGATTTAACAAAATGTAGCAGGGATTTTCAAAAGAAAGAAAAATTATCTAGCAATGTCCATGAAAGATGAGAGTTCCAGTTTCTTTGTGTTCAGAAATGTGCACGTTTTTAAAAAGCGCTTCTTGGTTTTCAGGAGACAGCTTTTTCCATAAAAAAATCACTGGGATTTTTCAAAAGAAGGAAAAATTATCAAGCAATGTCCATGAAAGATGAGAGTTCCAGTTTCTTTGTTTTCAGAAATGTGCAGGTTTTTCAATAAAGCTTCTTGGTTTTCTGAAACAAGGACTCAACAACTTTGTCCATAAAAAAAATCAATGGGATTTTTCAAAAGAAGGAAAAATTATCAAGCAATGTCCATGAAAGATGAGAGTTCCAGTTTCTTTGTTTTCAGAAATGTGCAGGCTTGTCAATAGAGCTTCGTGGTTTTCTGGAACAAAGACTCAACTACTTTGCCCATGTTTGAGATGGTCTCCAAAGCCATTTCGTAGGTCTGGTCGACCACCGGTTCCTCAAAGACAATCAGCACACCCTCTCCTTGGTCAAGAATACCTGGAGTAAATGAAACAGAAGGAAACTTTTAGTTTAAAGTGATCCATTAGGTATGCCCAAATTCAACCAAAATCTCTAGGAGCGTCTACATTTCTCTTATACCTTGTTGTTTGGCTTACGGTAATAATAATAATAATAATAATAGGTTTGATTTATATAGGGGCTAATATGCTATAATATCATCCCTAAGCACTTTACACTACTTATTACCCCAGTCATATGCAAACCAGCACGCATTGTGTGCACCATGAATGAAATTAAATTAATTGGGGTTTTCTTTTGAAATTGTAGTCAAAATCAAATGGGCAGTAGTTGCTAAAATCCAGTGAAAAAAAACACGGGGTGATTTCGCCCCCAAAATGCCAAAAAGAGCCCCCATAAATCTGCATAGAGTTCAATGCAAAACAAGTTTCAGAGTGTTTTTTTCATGCAGGCAAGCATAGAAAGTAGCCCCTGAAAAGTAAATATTAATCTGACAGAATTTGCCCAAATTGGCATTGGTACTCCACTGAGATGTAAGTGAACGTGGGGGCGGGGCCTATAATATTGCGACGTCAGGCAAATTCTAGTACACATGCAAATCAAAGTTAAAGGGACAGTTTTGGTCAGATTGAATGTTAGTAACCAAAACCTGCACCAATACATTACAAACTAACTGTTATAACTCCTCCATGCTCGAATGGAATACAAAATTACAAATGACCTATGTAAAAAGCCTGTTATCATTCAAAAAGAGCTGTTAAAACTCAAGAAGGCGCTCTCTAAAAAGTCTTTGGTTACAACCATTTTAAATCAAATATTGTGCATGTGATGTTATTTTGAAATAGTGATTACATAGCGAGAGATAATCAACAACTATTTAAAAACCTCTTTTGTACATTTTTGAAAAGAGGAAGCATTTTTAAAATTAGTTGACTACTGGTTCAAAATTATCAAATAATTGTGGGGCCCCACACTTATTACAAATAGCTATGTTTATGGATATTTCAGCCATTTCTGTACCGATTTTGATCAAATAAAGTTTATTCTGTCCTAACAAATGTATGCTCTTTCAAATTTGACAGTCAGTTTTCCATTATCTCACAAAAAAATTATTTTGTGTAGAGCCCTCTATACCAAAATTCAACTTTCCCTTTAAAGTTAAAATCCTTCCCGTGCCAATTTTGGCACATAAGGTAGTGCATACCTCCAATAAATTAGCCCTAGGCCACACATCTACTAAATGTAGTTAATGTGGTAACTCGTGTCATTAACTTTCCCTTCTCCATTCTATATATGCTGAGCACTTGGCTAGAAGGCAGAAGGTACCATTTTTAAAGTCTTTGGTATGACCCGGTCTGGGTTCGAACCCGGGACCTCCCGTGCATGAGGCGGACACTCTAACCGCTATTAAGCCACCATGCTCGGTGCAAATCAAAAAGTCGCTAATAATATTCATGCACAACTTACCATGGAACTTCTTGTCAAGAATCATCTGTGACAGTTTCCTTTCCACCAGGTCCTGTACAATTAGACAGAAAGAGAAACATGAGATACTGAGATGATGCACGAGACAAATTTAGTTGAGAAGCTATAATATTTTTGGTATACTATAACATACATACAAAATGTACATGAACTGCCAGTTTGATGACCTCAGCCACATGCATCAGGGATGTAAGTGGAGCTAAAAAAAAATCCAGAAACCGGGGGTCCAAGGGGCAGCGCCCTTGCCCCATAGCAGCGCCCCTGCAGGAAAATTTTGCAAATTTGCTTTTGAACTTTGCAGTTTTTAGTAACATGATGGATAGGTTTTGATTGTAATTTGTAATTACGGACACGTTTGTCGATAAAAAAAAAAATAATAACAAATAAATAAATAAATAAATTAATTTTAAAAAAAAAATTTTTTAAAAGAATTTTATAAAAAATCCGGATTTCCGTCAAAATCCGGAAAACTTACATCCCTGATGCATACCTGCCAACATTTGAAAATGAAAAATCTTACTCTCATGTGAGCGAAGCGCACATAACGAGCGCGAAGTCCTTTGCGGTCGGGGTCCAGCTCTAGGGTTCTAGATGCTCTCTTGTGCTATCTTAGCCTTATTTTTGAACATATGACCACACTGAATGAGCAATAATTCAATGATAAAGATCATGAATATTTTGGCTTAATGAGTTTTTTTCATATAAACTGGGCTCCAAAAGAAACTTATCACTTCTTCAGAGTGACACACATTAAAATCCAACGCATAAAAATGAATCATAATTGGACACAGATTAGCTATAATACTCATTAGCAAGCTCATAAAAAAAAAAAATATGTTTGCTTTAGTCAACAAAGAATGAAATAAGATGAAATCGCAAGAGGTCATTTTCAAAAATCACAGAAACTGCTCGCTTTCCGGGCACAGAGCTCGGTACGGACAATAGCCAGTCTAGTGGTTACATAACCCGCTTTGAAGTTGAATGAATAGCTATTGAAAGTTCTGAATAGACCGCCTTTCGTGGAGGTTCGTGGAGGTTCTGTGATTTTTGAAAAGTGACCTGTAGTAATTCTATCGCATTTTTCTCTTCTTTGGCGAAAGCCAACTTTTATTTTTTTTGATATGCTTCATAAGGAGAACGATAGCTCAGGGGCGGATCTAGCTTTTTGCTAAGGGGGGGGGGGGGGGGGGTTTGACCAATGACGATGCAGCGCATCGTCCACGAGCCGCGAAGTCCTAGCCGTGTAGCGGCGAGGCGATTTTTTTTGGCTATTTTGAACCCCCGTAAGTGATGTCTTTTTGCTAAGGGGGGGGTTTGACCCAATGACGATGCAGAGCATCGTCCACGAGCCGCAAAGCGGCGATTTTTTTTTGCCTATTTTGAACCCCCATAAGTGATGTCTTTTTGCTAAGGGGGGGGTTTGACCAAATGACGATGCAGAGCATCGTCCACGAGCCGCGAAGCAGCAATTTTTTTGGCTTTTTTGAACCCCCATAAGTGATGTCTTTTTGCTAAGGGGGGGGGGGGTTTGACCAAATGACGATGCAGAGCATCGTCCACGAGCTGCGAAGCGACGATTTTTTTTGCTATTTTGAACCCCCGTAAGTGATGTTGTCCACATCACATTTTCACTTGGCAGCCCAAGGGGGGGGGGGGGGGGGTTTAAACCCATGATGGCGTTTTTCTATGCACATCACATTTTCACTTGGCAGCCCAAGGGGGGGGGGGGGGTTTAAACCCATGATGGCGTTTTTCTATGCACATCACATTTTCACTTGGCAGCCCCAGGGGGGGGGGGGGGGGGGTTTAAACCCATGATGGCGTTTTTCTATGCACATCACATTTTCACTTGGCAGCCCAAGGGGGGGGTTTAAACCCCCTAAACCCCCCCTCGTAGATCCGCGCCTGTAGCTTATCTGTGTCTGAATATGATTCAAATTGATGCTATGGATTTTAGTGAGCGTCGCTCCGAAAAAGTGATAAGTTTATTTTGGAGCCCAGTTTACATTCATAAAATATGTATGTGTGTATCTATATGCACATGTATATTTACTTTTTGAAAAGAAAAAAAAAGAAAGAAAAATTCACCCTTTTCTAAGGAAAAAATCGGAACAATTACGGCAAAATCGGACCGGTTGGCAGGTATGCACATGGGATACTCATACCCTGGAGAATGGCTTGATCATACCCATTGTTCCAATAGCCAGTTCAGATTCTGTTCCAGCAAGTTTTCATGCAAGGAGGCAAAGACACTATTTAAAAAAAAAAAACTTACGAACGGAAGCTTGATAATGTCAGCCATAGGGGAGAGCTGTAGAAACTCTAAAAATAAACTTACCAAAGAGAGTTTAATGATGCCAGCCACATGTGAGACTTGCACCCTGGAGAATGGCTCAATGATTCGGCACAGGTTCTGTTCCAGAAGGTTGTCATACAAGGAGGCAAGGTGTGCTTGGATTATAGGATCTTCCTCAAGCTCTCCTGGGTATTTCTTTAACGTCTACAAGATTTGAAATAAGGACAAGAACAAATCATTCAGCTCTGAAGTCTCTGATTAATATTTTCTTTTCCAAAACCGTAACTATGACTATCAACAGATAATAGTTGACTAGAAGCGAATAGACACTCCATGTTAGCCATAAGATTTATTAGTCAGATATTAAAGGCGTATTTTGTGATTCTTCAACTGCCTATATCCATAATGCAATGTACGTGTAGGGCCCTGGGTAGGGTAATTGCTCACAGTGCACATAAACATACATTCATGATCGACTCATCAAACATTTGTTCCATAATATGGATTTAGAGCGCACTGCGCACATGTTCGAAACCACAAAATATACATATCACACATGAATTATTATTTAAACAAATTGTGTGCACTTACTGCTTGAAATTCCGACAACGATCTGTTCTTGCTAGCGCTGGCTATACTCTTCAAAGCATCTACGCTGGGGCCTGCATGTCGCAACGCCAGCTTGCCACTGACAATAGACTGCACATCATCAGCACTACGGAAAATTGAGAGAAAGAAAACAATTATTTCAAACTTTATAGGAAAACTGATCAGAAATCTATAATATAAATTGAAGATAGCAATAGAAAATTGAGCTTCACCAGGATTTGAACCCAAGACTACCAGATTGCTAGACCAGTGCTCTACCAACTGAGCTAGAAAGCTCTTGTGATGGTTGTTTGTCCCTGAAACCCTTTTCAATGCTCATGATGGTCAGGAGCCATTATTGAACACAAACCCAAAGATTAGAAATCAACTTGCAGATATGTCAGAGGGATCACTAAAGTGATGCAGCTATTTATAAATTATTTCAAACATAGGGAAACTGACCAGAAATATAAATGAAAGAATAAGATATGTCAGAGGGATCACTAAAGTGATGCATATATTTATAAATTATTTCAAACATAGGGAAACTGACCAGAAATATAAATGAAAGAATAAGATATGTCAGAGGGATCACTAAAGTGATGCATATATTTATAAATTATTTCAAACATAGGGAAACTGACCAGAAATATAAATGAAAGAATAAGATATGTCAGAGGGATCACTAAAGTGATGCAGCTATTTGTATAAATTATTTTAAACATAGGGAAACTGACCAGAAATATAAATGAAAGAATAAGATATGTCAGAGGGATCACTAAAGTGATGCAGCTATTTGTATAAATTATTTTAAACATAGGGAAACTGACCAGAAATATAAATGAAAGAATAAGATATGTCAGAGGGATCACTAAAGTGATGCAGCTATTTATAAATCATTTCAAACATAGGGAAACTGACCAGAAATATAAATGAAAGAATAAGATATGTCAGAGGGATCACTAAAGTGATGCAGCTATTTGTATAAATTATTTTAAACATAGGGAAACTGACCAGAAATATAAATGAAAGAATAAGATATGTCAGAGGGATCACTAAAGTGATGCATATATTTATAAATTATTTTAAACATAGGGAAACTGACCAGAAATATAAATGAAAGAATAAGATATGTCAGAGGGATCACTAAAGTGATGCAGCTATTTGTATAAATTATTTTAAACATAGGGAAACTGACCAGAAATATAAATGAAAAAGAGCAAAGAAAATTAGGATTCCTCGAGATTGAAACTTGAGACCTCCAGATTGCTAGACCGGAGCTCTACCAACTGAGCTAAAAATCTATTTAAGATTCATCAATCTGGCAACTTTTTAATCAATCTTCAACCAACTAGGTATATGACATCCATTTCCTTCAATCATTTCTTTGCTAAATTGGCAACACTCATTGCATTAACAGTGGGTGATGTGGGTCACAAATGGCAGAATGCTAGGTTGCAATTAATAATGATCTGTAATATTGAAAAAGGATGACGATGAAACTGTGTGAATTTAAATTAATTGTGGTCCGTTACATTGTGATTGTGGTTACACTTGGGTCTTTGATTGCAGAATCAATATTAGCCAATATCATAGCTATTCAATGTAATAAGTAATGGTTCTAAACTACACTCATGTTAGAAAAGCGAACATATTGTGACCCTACGGTTGATATTAAAGGGGTAGTAGAGTTTTGGTAAGGCTGAACTTTAGTAACCAAACCTGGACAGTAACATTACAAACTAATAGTTATAACTCCCCCATGCTCGAAAGGTATAGAAAATTACAAACGACTAAGTAAAAAGCCTGTTATCATTCAAAAAGAGCCATTAAAACACAAGAGGGCGCTTTCCAGAATTGGTTTTAACCATTTTTCATACAAAATTATGCATGTGATGTTTTATTGAAATAATGACTATTTAAAAATGCTTTTGAAATTTTTTGAAAAAGTGCAAGCATTTTTAAAAAAATTTTAACAAATCATCTAATTATTTGGGCCCCAAATAATTATAAGATCAGATATTGATATTTCAGCCGTTTCTGGGTCGATTTTGACCAAATAAAGTTTATTCTGCCATTAAAATTGCATGTTCTCTCAAATTCGACACTCAGTTTTTCATTACCTCACAAAAAGATTGTGATGTGCAGTGCCCTCTCTACCAAAACTAAACTACCCCTTTAAGCTAGCTCACAAGATTATAAAAGACATTAACGTAATAACAAATAATGTCAAGAGTCAATAGGGGACCTGAGATTTTATTCCGAGCAGAATCTTCCGCAGATGCAACAGACCAAAAAATAATGTGATGACACATTCTTTAGTACTCATATTTGCCATGCACTCTCTCCATTTACTCAAGGGCATTTTATCCAGTCTATACTGGATATGCACATTCATGATTCATCACTCCCTAGGGAGTATTCAAGCCAATGATAACCATACCTGTTGAGCATGATCTTAGCCAGCAGCATGTATTTGAGGGAGTCAATGGCTTTTGGGTTGTCGATGGAATCGTAGCCTTCGAAGGCCTCGTAGAAATATGAGAACGCTGTCTTGAAGTCTCTCTCATCAGCTGCATGAAGGACACCTAAATAGCAAAAAAGGACAATATATCACCATGGTTACCATGGACAAAGACAATTTTTACTGAACATCTGAATCAATGACTATTCATGCTTTGGCATTGAATCATACAAATACAGTCAAACCTGTCTACCACTTATGACAATTATGGAAATATTTTATAAAGTTAATGGATCACTTTAAAGGTGCACCTGTAAAGTGTCTACCTGTAACTCCACAAAAATTAATTTGAGCTTCCACATTTCTCTTCTACCGTGTTGTTTGGCTTATGGTATGAGAAGAATAAAATAGGGTTAGATTTGTTCAAATGCCCCTTTAGTATGACGATATCTATCATTGATAATCATTCAGCTCAAGAGCGTTTATAAACGGTCATAAACGTCATACTGTAATTAGTTGTAAAAGCTGACGCAAATTTTCGCTTTTTTAACCAGGAAAGCAGTGTTCTTTTTCAAAGCAACTTTCACACATCATTCGGACATATCTTACAATGATTTTGGTATAGGATTCAAGTCTCAAATGTCATTTTGGGCAAGTTCTGACATTTTACAGGTGCACCTTTAATGCAAAAATGTTACTTGCAAGTCCAACAGTGCAATTGAGCAAATTACATCTGTTGACAAGTTTTGCTTCAGACCTTTAAAATGTGAATAGTCTCAAGTGTTCTTGCTCAACAGACTATTATGTAAGAGAGTGAATTTCTTGTCTGACATGAAGTCACCATGTGATATCATACCTGATTGCATATCTAGGGCAGCCTGGAGCTTGGGTGGACAATAAATAGCATTGGCTGTTGTTCGTGCTGACGTGAGGGCAGCTCTGTAAAAAAAAAAATGTAACACACACAAATAATTGAGGTACTAGAAAATACACATACAATATGGATCCATATATGAGATGAATTTAACAAAAACATTTGACAAAACAAGATAGATTGCAAAGAGTCTTTGAAACATACTCAGTTGGAAGGTTACAAGAACATCAATCAGAAAGTCACTGGTTCGACTCCCACCAAAGTTAAACTTTTCATTGATCCCTGCTGATGTAAAGACACTGATATTAATTGCTATAGGTAACAGATGTTCACAATGTCAAGTAAGCAAACAATGTGTGCTCTGCCAGTTGCTAAGAACAAGCACCAGATCTAAAACTCAGTCCAAAGCTCAAATAGAGGTTGTTTAGAACCATTACCTTGGTATAACACAGACATTATTGTTATTAATTCCCCAAAACAAAAGAGACAACAAATAACTGCGGTGTTATTATTTCAGTATCCTATTGTTTTATGATACAAATTTGCTGGGAAAATAACCTTACCTTGCTTTTGGAAGGTTGCTGAGTCTATGGTAGACTTTGCTCTCCAGAAGCTGGACTTCTACTAGCAGTGCCTTGTCGTCTAACTTCTTCAGTTCTTTCAGCAACCTTGAACCTATTTTAGAGACGCAAACGACAAGTCAAGAAGTTAGTCTTCAATAAAAGAAGATTTTATTCATGTCAATTCTGAAAATCAACAACTTATATAAAATTGACAAGCTCTAGAGAAACTGGACTTTTACAAGCAGTACAATAACATCTGACTTCTTCAATTCTATTTAGCAACCTCGAACCTGTTTTAGAGACACAAAGGGCAAGTCAAACGATTTAATTTGAGTCGTTTCTGATAATTGACAAAAAATGAAAAATTGCGAACTTCTACGAGCACTGCCATAACATCTAACTTCTTCAGTTCTTTGAGCAACCTCAAACCCATTTTAGAGACACAATGGGCAAGTCAAGAAGTGTGTCGATACAAGAAGATTTCATTCATATCTTCTGCCACTGGAGCTAATGTCATCTGATACATATTTATTGATTGACCTGCGGACATTTCCCGACAAAAAGTATCTTACCAGAGCTTAGTCTACACACACTTACCGACAGACAGGGCATCTGTGTACTCCTTTTTGTCGAAATAGAGCGCTATGAGTCTAGCCTCGAGTGCCTGACGCAGAAACACTCTCTTCTCGTTTGAGGCCCAGTCAATGCACTCCTGGCACAACTCGATCTGTGGATAAAAACAAAGATTACATTGATTTACCCTCCAAAATGAGTGCTTCCAGCAATTTTTCAAGTGACCATTGCTCGATAATCACAACCACATTATGTTGAAAGTGGTATAATTTGAAATCTTGAGTATGCACACATGACATGTTTGACTTTAAAAGGAGAGATTTGAAATTAAATAACTACTTGATATTTCCTATGCAATTTCATTTGACCTTGTGGATCAAAACCATTCAGCAAAATTTAGGGCAGAATTGTATCCTGTGATGTTTTTTACAAAATATTTAAAAGAATTGGAGATTAGTTTAATTTTATCTCAAATTAAAGTTGGCATATCATAACAATTAAAGTCACATACAAAGATAATTGTAATTTTGCTTTGGAAATTTAACTACCAAAAGGGTTACTTTCACTGCCAGCGTGTTATCAGACCTATCATGTTTCTACTTTTTCACAAATATTCTTTGGAGTTAGGTTTGGGCCTAAATCAGACTTAACCCAAGATGATTTCTGGTACATTTCTCCAAATTAAGTTGACCAGTATATAACATTTAACACTTAACATTTTAAACTGATCAATATTACCTCTTTGCCAGTGTTAGCATTCATGTCCAGGAACAGGTCCACAAGACCTCTGACTAGCTTGGCTGCTTTGGCCTTGCTCACCATCCCCAAGAATGGACGTGTAAATTTAATCAGCCCTCCCAGCTCTGAAAAAAAAGGTGAACAAGATGCATATACTAGTTTAACGACTAAAAGTTATCTTTGAAGTTTATGTCATTGCACCTAGAATCCAGTATAATAGAGTGCAACGAGTGAAATTATATTAGTTTGTATTTTCCTTAAAACTTTAAGCTTGGTTGGCCTGGCCTTGCTCACCATCCCTAGGAATGGATGTGTGAATATAATCAGACCTCCCTGCTCTGAAAAAAGTGAACAAAAAGTTATCATTTGACATTATATGTCATTGCACAGGGATAGAATCTAGTATATTTTGAGTGAAATTATATTAGTTTGCATTTTCCTTAAAACTTGAAGCTTGGCTGCCCCGGCCTTGCTCACCATCCGTAGGATTGGAGGTGTGAATTAAATCAGAAACTCCCTGCTCTGAAAAAAAGTGAACAAGATTTACAATGAATTTGAATAATGTTGCAATTGGTTTGTATTTCCCTCATATCTTACATTTTTGACGAGATGATGTGAATGGCTTCATACTATTCATGAGTCAAATATTGAAATAGTATGTCAGAATTAGACATTTAGATCAATTTAAAACCTTGATTTGAATGTTATTTAACGATTCCAATAATTATTTGTTACATTTTCTCCTCCCCACACCCCCCCTCCCCCCACCCCTTTATGTCAAGGGGCTTACTGCATAAGCCCCTTGCGCTGCTAGTGGGAAATAGCAGTAGGTGAATTTGCCATACTGTACAAAGTCAATTCAAATCATTGCATAATTTATGTTTTTGGGGTCTCTATATTTGCCTATTTTCCCCCTTCTACACAGAAAGTAATTGTTTTCCCTATCACAATAGTTGCTTGTTATTCAAAAGGTCGAAAAAAGCGAAGAAAAAACGTATTTTATGCTTACCTCCGCTTCGCCGTACATTCCCAATAGCTTTCTATAGATCGTAATTGGCTAGTTAAATTCAAGACACTAGGTTTGTTTATCCGAGTCAAATATGATAAAAATTGAGTTGCTTTTGTCAGTAAACAATCGTTGCCAACCACTATCAGTTCTTATATCAATTTAATTGTAATAAAACTAATTTACATGCTACTACCTCCCATTTGTATTAATTTACAACCAATTTACGATATCTAAGTTTATAAAAAAAAACATATGCGACTTGATTACCAAGGCTACACACTGATATACGGATAGCGCCATCTGCGTTCGTTAACAGCAAAAGTCAATTTTGCAGTCTTCTCGTAATAATGAGTCACTGTGTGCGCGCGGGTGGTTTGGATAATGCATTTTTTGACTGGAATATACCAAAATTTTATGGCATGATTTTACCAAAGGCAGATTTGGAATACATTGGTCTTTCTACTAGGTGAGTTTTGGGCTTTTATTTGGGCTAAAAATGTTGATATCATGATTTGTATTTGTGGTGGTGAGTATGTGGCCGTGTGACTATGCATTGCATACTGTGGCACATATAGAAGAGGCTACACCTGCCACCCCCCCCCCCCCCCCCTGGCATTTTTGTGGCTCATTTTACATGAACTCATACACTGTAGAAGTGGCAGTGTATCTGTATGACAAAAAGGGCTTCAAAAACGCCAGATTTATCTATTTTTAAAAATGTATATTTACCGTCTGCTTGTTTAGTGGATGCTAGAAGCTTTCCCAGCGCCATGATGCTCTGTTCCTTGACGCGGACTTCATCCTCATTGCTGGCATCCACGTCACGTTTGACTGCAGACACAAACAGGACCCAAAAACAAACAAACATGACAAAGAACAATTTACAAATCCATAAATAACAGGCATTAATAAAATAGCCCATCATCAATTATGTAAATTAACATTAATTATAATTTGTACTTATACAGCCTCTACACAAACTTTTTCCTCTACTGAGACCGAGTATACTGGGCCGGTCGGGCAATTGCAATGCAAGTATAGCAGGGGGTTGCATTACCGAACGGGATGTATTTCCGGACATGCAAATTCACATAGGAAAAACGTTTGAATTTTGAAAGTTGAATTTGAAAGTCGGCATTAACGGAGCCGGAGGATAATAAATGGATGTTTAGCAAACATTTTCCATCATTTCCCGAAGAAAATAAGCATCCAGAGGTGTTATACGTGCGTTTTGCCGCGCACCAGTGGCAGCGCGCATGTCAATGACATTCCCATGCAAAACAGTCACGTTCGGTGCGTTCGGTTAATACAACCCGCATTTTTGCGTCAGGAAGAGGCTTCTTTTTTGGAAGGGTTTACAAGAAAGTTGATTTGGAGAAAAATTGGTAAATTCTTGAAGATATTTTACATCAAATGTGTTCTTTATGAGTTTATGCAGCTGCTCATATCATTTCCACTTTGATTTTATGCATCAATTGTTTGTGTTGTGCCGTCAAAATATTGGTGTCCGGAAATAGGACTCATTACCATATTACATTTACAAATTCACTACAATTTCTAAAATCATAGTTTTACATTTTTAATTTAACAAGAAAACAAACAGTTCTATATTTTACTTGCTGCAATAAAAGTGTATTTGCCCTCTTAGTAGTATGTCAAAAATGTTTGTGTGTGTTTTGTAAGATTTGTAAGATTTTTATTGACTCTATCGACCCCCTCTCGGGGTATGAGAGTACAAACATATTTACATAGTATAAATATAACAATGATAAACATGTGATAATATGAGCAATGATAAACATAATCATGGTAATATAAACGATGAAAAAAACATGAACTGAACAATGATAAACATGTGATAATATAATTATGAACAAATGAACATATTTACAGATCAAGGCGAACTGGGCAATTCACCCTCCTACCGCTACGAGTGTGCCTAATAACATTACTCACTTGCGGGATGTCATTTACAGGGTTACTAACTACCCTTGGCTCTTTAGAAAAATGTGACATAATTATGGTAACGAATTTGGCTAATTTCTTCATCTGGCAAGGATGGACTGTATTAAAAATCTTATCCATGTGCAATGCACTTGGTCTTAAGCTACTACCACACAAATTATTTGGTATATACTTCTTTCTCTCATTTTGAAAGAATGGGCATACAAAAATATAATGAAATTCATCACCAATGTCTATTGACGTACAGAGTGGGCATTGCAGGTCATGGACTACATTTGTATCAAATCTGCCTTTATTGACTGGTAATCTATGTGATCTACATCTAAACTTGCTTAAAGCTATTGCTTCTTTCTGACATAGTATATGCAAGTACTTTTCATATGCCAACTTATTCTTAAACATCCTATAGTTAGTGCAAATTCTATTTGACCAGGTAGCTGCACTCCATTCCTGACTAGAAATGTCAGAAAGCCTCATTTTCATAGTATTCATAATCCAGGCAGCACTATATCCTTCTCCTTGGGCTCGCCAAACGTTCCCGAGTCCTGCGAAATCGAAACTGTTTGCAAGGAACTCAACCCATTGTGACTTAATATTATTTACACTTTGTGCTTCGGCTTGGGACTTCAAAAGACATTTAAAAAGAATCAATGAATACTTTGATTGCTTCCCCTTAACTAGCCTAAGCCAATATCCAATCATTCTACTCTTAATTTTATCCAATATTTTACCACGTCCCGTTAAAATGCAATAGCTCAAATGACTTTGCTCCGAATTACCGTATCCGAATTCTGATATGCGTATACGAATTCCCACACATGCCGAGAGTAACCAAATATAGCTTTGTTTTATATTAAAGAAAGACAGGAATTATATCTCACCAATTGATGAATAAATCTCTAATGCCGCAGTTGGTTCTGTAGTAACCAAGGCCTCTGCTTTTTCGAATTCTCCTTCCATTTTGAATTTGTAAATGTCTGTTTGACAAAACACCGAACGACTCGTCTCGAGTGACTTTGCAAGTTGGAGTAAAACATGTGATTTCGCTGACACCTTATCAAATATACGCGACGTGCGCCACTCAATGATCTTTTGTTCATTAGTACGTGGTTCTTATGCTAGTTCGCTGCTCCTACATTAATCGATGTCGCATACGATTTCTGTCATTTACTGCGTTTGTTTATGGTGGACTTCACATACTTCCGTTTACATTTTGAGAGTGTCTTTGACTTTCAAAATGTATTACGTACCAAGAGGAGGAAACAGAGGAGGTCAGGATCAGTTTACATGGGATAGCGTGAAGAGTGATAAAGACAGAGAGTGCTATCTTGGTAAGAGAGACTGATCGGATAAACTTTAATAGTCCCACATACTCATTTTCATGCACCCAACAATATCGTGTCTTTTTGGTCATAAAACGTAAACTGGTAGAACTTGAAGTAAAACTAAAAGCAAAACGTCATTGACTTTTTAAGATTAAATTCAATATTGTTCTTTAAATAATTTGTTCGACATTTTAATTTTGAACATTCCAATTGTTCACATTTGCTCCAAAAATACTCCCAAATGCAATGAGTGACTAGCGACGTCTTAATTTTTGTCTTTGGCTTTGCAATCTTTGGCTTTGCAAACAATTTAAATAAAGGCAATAAAGCCTGATTATTGGAATATTGCAATTTATATATTTACAAATTCAAATACGAAATTAAGCTTTTCAATTTAACTTGTCACCTGCCAAATGATATTTTAGAAGAACTGAGTGTGAACTGAATCATCATCCTGATCATGATCATTGTAGTGAAATATATATAAATAATATATGTCAATTATCATAATTTCCTATCAATTTAAAAGTTTTCTCTTTTCAACAGGTTCAATTGCAATTGTCTCAAATTAACGAAAATGGTATATTGCACTTTCAATTATGCAATCCACAGTGGTTTTATTTCCCTAATTGTTAATGTATTTTCTTGTTGATTGCTAACTCTACAGAACGCCAGCAAGCAGGCATTCTACGACCACCTAATGAAGCCCCCAAACTTGCACTTTTGTGTGCACGATATGTTGATGAAATATATCATATATGATACGATACTTACCATCTATCTCTGCATAATATGTGATGTAACTTGGCGCTAGATAAAAATGATGATTTTTCGCTCGATTCCTAATGAAAATACGTGATTTTTGAATTCTGCACCATATCGACTTCTCTCCGTGTCGTAGCGCGACTTTTGAACGAAAGATGATCATGCTTTGGTCTCCATTCAAGTCGCCGTATTTTATAGTGGTAGTACGGACTAACGCGTCAGATCTGTCGTTTAATTGGAATCGGCGGGCGACTTGAATGGAGACCAAAGCGCAATCATCTTTCGTTCAAAAGTCGCGCTACACTGCTACGACACGGAGAGAAGTGCAGAAATCACGTATTTTCATTACATGGAGGAATCGAGCGAAAAATCATCATTTTTATCTAGCGCCAAGTTACATCACATATTTGTGCAGAGATAGATGGTACATGTAAGTATCGTATCATATAATATATTTCATCAAAATATCGTGCACACAAAAGTGCAAGTTTGGGGGCTTCATTAGGTGGTCGTAGAACGCCAGCGCAAGCACTGGCGTTCTGTAGAGTTAGTTGATTGCCAGTCAAGGCTGCTATCGTTTAACGGCAGCAGGGGAAGGATTTGCAGCAATGGCTTCAGTAAAGAACTCATTTTGCAACAAAGTTCTTCTTCAATTTACGTCACTATTTTTACTTTCTCTTCTTGTTAATTTGCATGATTTTTGTACCTATTTCTGATTTCTTTTCTTGTTGATTGCAGGTCATTCGCTGTTGGCCCCTGTTGGTCGATGGCAGAAGGGGAAGGACTTGGAGTGGTTCAGCAAAGAGCGCAAGGATGGAAACGGAGCCGGAGGGATGACAGAGGCAGAAGCAATAAAGCAGGCGGAGAAGGAGGCTCTGATGATTGCTTTGTAAGGCTTCATCTTCTTATGTGTTGGAATGCTCAAAATTAGCACATGAACCACTAGAATTTGAAAGATCTTGTTAACCCATCAGTGCCTAAGGCCCACATATTTGTGGTTTTGTAGTCCTACACTTCAGCAAGAAGATAACAAGTTATATAATGTATACAAGGAGAAAGAGCATAAATTACTCTATTTTTAGAGCTCCATTTTGTTACTCTACCTGCTTTAGTTATTTGTTAATGATTTTTATTATAGCGTAAACCACTATAATTTAGAAAAATCCTTAAATTGGCAACACATTATGATAATTGTAAAACAGATTTTGGCGTTCAAATTGGCAACTTTGCGGCAAAGTCACTTCATATTTGTCCTAAATTGTACTTACTAAATATTTTCCACCTACTTTTATGTCATTAATAGGTCGACAAAATTTAGGAGTTGCCAATTTGTAGAGGAAAATAATGATCAATTTTGCCTTAAAATAGCTCTCGTTCTTGATGGGATTACTTGCCTGACTATTCATCTAGCTAAGCCACAAGAAAAACATGGTCATAACAAACCTTTTAAGTGTATTATTTTAAGATCTAAAATGTCAGTTAATATAATTCCACAAAAAGGTACTCTCAAGTCCTAATATTCTCAGAAATGTTTTTAAATGAAATTTCCTTTCATATATAGATGTACACAAAAATGTACTCACATTTAAAATTTTGGCTTGCAACAGGAGGACAGTAACCTGTTCAACCTGTTTGAGACAATTTTATTTTAGTACGGTATGTGTTATATGCATGCTCCATAGTTAAACACGTATCCAAGCCTGAGAATTTTCATGATCGGGCCTGAACAGGTTAATTTATATAATTTGATGAATTGTAATTTCAAAACAATTTGATTTTGACAATAAATCAGTGATCAATCAAAGCAGCTATCTACATGTAAGCATTCTTGTTTTTATCAGATTTTAATCACAACTCTAATGTATGTTTTATACTACACTTTATTAGGGAATTACTCTTTTCAAGCTGTTGGAGCTCGTTGTAATTTCCCAGACCCCTTTATTATTGTATTATTGTAAATATTATATGTTTTATGAAAAAAAATTTAAAAAAATAAAACAACAAAAAAAGGGCTTGGGTGTATGAACTATGAAACATTTGTGTCTAAAATCTTCAATGGGTTAAAATAAAATTGAAATTGAAAACAAATTGTATCCTTTAAGAATTAAAGAAATCACTGACCCTTCCAATGTTGGTGTACATATTGGATTTAGGTCTTTACCTTTCAACACCCCTTTTACAAAGCATTGCTTTATTTTTAGTGTAGAAGTTGTCCTGATTCTGTAGCTTAAATTTCAACTTCTGTTCAGTTCACATTTAATCCATCGAAATTTTTTTTGGGGGAGTGGGTTAGTCCAGAACAGGTTTTAAAAGGGATCTATTAACTTTGTTGACATGTGCATAAACAGGCATGTGGTTGACAAAATGTGTATTTCTGTGATATGATACAGTATGTATGTTCACTGAGTGATGTGTGAAAATTCCATGGTAAATGGCATTTATGATATTAATAATGCAATGTGATATTCGCTAACTCATTGCACTGACTTTGTACACAGTTATAATTATCCACTAGATAAATATGAATCTGAATACTTAAATCCTACATATCCTTATGAATACAATGAGGTATGTGAGAACCACTAGATTTCCATGTAAGTTTTGAGGATTTTGACATTGTTACTGGATCCCTTTAAAAGAATCCTGCTATCAATTATTAATTCTTATCTTGCAGAGGTCAGAAGCCACCAGTGAAACGTCCTCCTCCACAACCAGAAGAGGAAACAGAAGAACCAACCAAGAGAAGTCCTAGTCCCAGCCGAAGCCCTCCCCAAAGTCCTCAGAAGAAAAAGAAAAAGAAGGTAATATAACTCAATGCTCAAAGTTAGCACAGGCCGGCCCGCTGGCTTAGGGCAAGGAAATTAGCTTCAGGCCACCAAATTTATTTATGCTTACTTCTACTGGCCCTAATGTGCAACCAAATATAACTGAATTTGTAATGTTTTTCTATGGAACCACCAGACTCCGGGTTTTGGCCACTAGAATGGGAAAAATCTTGTTTTGACTTACCCGACTGTGCCACAAGACAAAAAGAAAGTAATTTCTAGCATTGTATAACTTGTTAAAACAATGAAAATATACATGGGGCTGTTAAGGTCTATTTCGCCCTTGAGATGCACCTGTGCAAGAGAGTGGGTTAGCTTGCTTGAAATGCCAGTCATGCAGTCAAACGCCACCATTTGAATTTACCCCTTGCCTTCAGAAACCTGGTGGGATGATATATGGGGATATCATTTTTTTTATTTTTTTGACTGGGTGCAGTCAAATTTCTCTAGTTTTTGTTAAACAATTGACAAAAAAATAAAATATACAGTGGAACCTCGTTGAATAGAGCTGTGTTAAAACAAGACCACCTTATATCACTTTTTAATTTTACTGGCATGAGCTTCTTTTATATATTCTCATAGTTTTTTTACCCTGATACAACAAGATAATTGTTATGGTGACTAGCTGGTCCCAAGCTCCTCGTTAAAAATGAAGTTCTGCTGTAAATTGTGTTTTTAAACAAAAGAGTTCATGTACAGTCAAACCTGTCTAAGTGGCCACCTGTTTTTAGCAGCCAACCTGCCTATAGTAATAGTGGCCACCAAAAATGATCCCCTGCAGCTACAGCTACAGTGTTATGGAACCTGCCGATCGAGGTCACATGTCTCAAGTGGCCACTTTTTTATGCCTCCGCCAACGAAGTGAACGGAGGCATTATGTTTTCGGGTTGTCCGTCCGTCCGTCCGTCCGTCCGTCCGTCCGTCCGTCCGTCCGTCCGTCCGTACGTCCGTCCGTACGTCCCGTTTTCGTTCTCGCGATATCTCAAGAACCAGTTGACGGATCAATTTCAAACTTGGTATGAGTGTACATATTGGGGTGACAATGATCTGATTAGATTTTAGGGGTCATGAGGTCAAAGGTCAAGGTCACAGGACTCAATATATATGCAAAAATGCCTCGTTCTCGCGATATCTCAAGAACTGGTTGACGGATCAAATTCAAACTTGGTATTAGTGTAGATATTGGGGTGTCAATGATCTGATTAGATTTTAGGGGTCATGAGGTCAAAGGTCAAGGTCACAGGACTCGATATATATGCAAAAATGCCTCGTTCTCGCGATATCTCAAGAACTGGTTGACGGATCAAATTCAAACTTGGTATTAGTGTAGATATTGGGGTGGCAATGATCTGATTAGATTTTGGGGTTCATGAGGTTAAAGGTCAAGGTCACAGGACTCAATATATATGCAAAAATGCCTCGTTCTCGCGATATCTCAAGAACTGGTTGACGGATCAAATTCAAACTTGGTATTAGTGTAGATATTGGGGTGGCAATGATCTGATTAGATTTTGGGGTTCATGAGGTTAAAGGTCAAGGTCACAGGACTCAATATATATGCAAAAATGCCTCGTTCTCGCGATATCTCAAGAACTGGTTGACGGATCAAATTCAAACTTGGTATTAGTGTAGATATTGGGGTGGCAATGATCTGATTAGATTTTGGGGTTCATGAGGACAAAGGTCAAGGTCACAGGAATCAATGTATGTGCAAAAATGCCTCGTTCTTGCGATATCTCAAGAACCGGTTGACGGATCAATTACATACTAGGTATGAGTGTACATATCGGGGTGCCACTGATCTGATTTGATTTGGGGGGTCATGAGGTCAAAGGTCAAGGTCACATGACTCAATATGTATGCGAAAATGGCTTGTAATTGCAAAATTTCAAGAACTGAATGTCAGATTTCAATCAAACTCGGTACCTGTATCATAAAGAGTCAACGTAGCCATAAAATGTTGGGGTCATGAGGTTGAGGTCAAGGTCACGGGACTCATTATACATGCAAAAAAGCTTGTAATACCAAAATCTCAAGAACTAAATGTCAGATTTCAATCAAACTTGGTACCTGACTGTTTTTTAGGGAGCCATCAAAGATTGGGATCATATGGTCAAGGTCACAGGACCCAAAATAGAAGAAAAATTAAATCAGTGCATGTTAATTTGGGCATATTAAAATCGCGTGATAGCGGAGGCATAATTTTTGATTGCGCGCAATCGAAGATCCATCTAGTTTTGTTTCCCTTAGGTGGTCACTATACACAGGTTTTACTGTATTTAGGACATTTCTTTTAATTAAATAATTATAATAACAGTTATTTATATAGCGCTTTACACTATCATTATAACGCCGGTCAACGGATACACACTGCAATCACTCCTGCACATAAATGGCACATTTTCCACTCCCTAGGAAGTATTCCAGCCACTGATGTTTTACTGATGTTTGCTTGTCTCCATTTATGTTTAGAAGAAGTCCAAGCCCGATGACAGCCTTGATCTCCTTCTGTTGAAGAAACTCAGAGAAAGCAAAGGGTGAGTGCCATCATAACAAATCATGTTAAAGTGAAACATTAACTTTGTCCAAAATCAACTAAAAGTATTCAGAGCTTTCACATTTCTCTTTAACATTGTTGTTTGGCTTAGATGGTAACAGAAGAATGTAACTGCAGTTTTGAAACTTTTGATTTTTCAAATGTCGACTTAATTATGGAGATATGATTGAATTTGAAATTGTTTGTGGATGCTTTGCGATTGTAGTCAAAAGTATCTACATTCAGATACTCCATCATCAATAGTATTCAAATTCTGATACTTTCACTAGGCAAACATTGTTCTTTTGCAATGAAAATATGAAATATCATTGGAAATATCAGTCACATTATACACATTTTGTTATCTCTAAGTCAGTTTTTACATGTTCAGAGTAATTATAGAAATAAATATATATTCTGAACACATTTACAACAGGAATTACTCACCTACAGTATATGCAAAATTATTCAATGCTTTGTTCACTTATCAAATCGCCTCCTCCAAATCTCACTCTTGCTTTGTGGAACTTTTGATTTTTGCAATTCCAACAAAGTTCAACTTTGAATGATGTAACACTGATTGAAAACAGACTAAAAACACTAGTGATTAGTAATTGTGAAGTATTTTGCCCATTTCTATTCTTGTGTCACAGGATGGACGACCGGAGAAGGGACAAGAAAAAGAAGAAGAAAGAGAAGGGCAGATCTTCTGACTCTGCAAGAAAGACTAAGAAGAAGAAGAAGAAGAAAAGCAGGCATCATGAAAGTGATTCGGACTCAGAAGAAGATGAATCAGATAGGTATGGTTCTTTTTGTTTAATTATTTTACTAATCATGCATGCAGGGAACTTTCTAGATATAATCTTCTTCTTCTTCTTCTTTTTTTTTTGGGGGGGGGGGGGGGGGGAGGAGGCAGACTTTTTCTGGCTGCATCTGACATTCCAACCATGTCATATATTTGGGCAATATAACATCATTTTCGGCGAATTTGCTCATTTTTGGAGAATCTTCTTCTTTTTTTTTTTACTTAACCATAAACCCCCCCCCCCCCCCCCCCTTGGGCTGCCAAGTGAAAATGTGATGTGCATAGAAAAACGCCATCATGTGTCCAGACCTACACAGTATCCGCATCGTCATTGGGTCAAACCCCCCCCCCCCCCCCTCAGCAAAAAGCTAGATCCGCCCCTGCTTGTGTAGATTTAGTGGCATAGTGTGGTCTGACTGATTGCCTTACACATTTTTATTTATTTGTAAAAAAGTTTTTCTTGTTATGTTTATATTTTTTGAGAGTCATATAGAGCATAGCTTACAATCCTAGCAGGATCTTCATTTATAATTTTTATCAAATTATTGGGAGGGGAGCATGTGCCCCCCTGTCAGTGTCAGCCCCCCCCCCCCCCCCCCCCCCCCGTAGCTATGCCACTGCGTATATTACAATGATAGCTAATGTAACAAGAAATCTTTAATATCGAAAGGCAGGATCTATTTGTGTTTCTAGATTTACATTAATAATCATTGTTTTATTTTGTTTGTATTCATTTACTTGTGTCTGCAGCAGCTCTGATGAAGAGTCAAGCGAAGAGAAGCATAAGAAGCCTTCCAGATCATCAAGGGACAATAAACATGATAACAGAAGGAAAGCAAAGCAGAGGAGAGAAAGAAGGAGGGACCGATCAGAAAGCGGTGATAGCGAGAACGAGGATAGGAGAGTGAGGAGGAAGGAGGAAAGAAGGAAGGGCAAACACAGCCGTGACAACAAAGGGAGGGGAACATATTCTAGCGGTAGTAGCGACGACGATAGCAGAGACGACAGAAAGAGAATGAAAGATGATTCAAGGAGGGACAGACAGATGAAGGTGAGGAAGAGGAGGATGGAGGAATCAGAAGAGGAGGAGGAGAGTGAAGACGACAAGAGAAGAATTTCTCCAAAACGGGAACAGCCTCAAAGACATAACTACAATAACAAAAACGCAAGAGAAAAGGAGAGGGGGCGGTACAAAGACAGATATGAAATGGATGTCGATGGAAATCATCGCAGCAAAATGGAGAGGAAAGTAGAAGAAGACGGGAGAAAGGAAAGGAGGAGGGATAGAGATGAACATGAAAAACATCGGAGGGATGACTACTCCAATGGGCAAGATGAAAGAAGAAGAAGGGATGACTCGGGGAGGGATGGAAGGAGCCGGGAACACAGCGGGTACGATAGGAAAAGGGACAGGGATAGATAAACAGTTAAATCTAAGATTAGTTGTCTATTTGTTTAGAGAATCAGTTGTTATGTTGAGAATGTTTTGTAGTTATTTGACATTTTAATACCTACAAAATGTTGACTAATGTCGTTTTTGTCGAGCCCACCATAGGTGGAGGGAGACTAAGGGATCCAAATTGCGTCCGTCTGTCCGTCTGTGACCCTTACAAAAATTTGAATAACTTTCCAACCCTGCATCTGTTTGTGACCAAACTTGATCGGTAGATGCCCTATATTGGCCTCCATGATATTCTGGGGTCAAAGGTCACATAAGTAGGTCAAAGGTCAAATGAGGTCCAATGTGAAACTTTACCTGCAATAGTCTATTAGGTTGATATCTTTCCAACCCTGCATCTGTTTGTAACCAAACTTGATTGGTATATGCCCTATATTGGCCTCCATGATACTCTGGGGTCAAAGGTCAAATGAGGTCTAATGTTGCATGAATTCGCGCAAGTGGGCGAGACACTTTACGGCTATCGCATTGTTTTTTATTTCATACATCAATGCAACATCAGTTAACCTCACCGTCACGGCAAATTGAATACTTGTTTTGTATTGATTGCTACATTGAGAATGTTTTGCAATTAATAAATTTGAAGTTACATGATCCAGCTTACATGTAACTCGTCTAATTCCAGTGTCTTAATTTCATTCATCATCTACAATGGAAAACCTTAATGGGATCTAGAAACATTGTACAAATTCTTCAAACTTACTTGAAACTCTAGCGGTTCTCACATATTTGTATTACCAATTGAAGAATGGAACAGTTTTGGGTTTTCGAAAGCAGATTTCTCTTCCGTTATAAAGATATATGATTGAAGTGTTCAGATTTATAAATATTTGCTGGATAGTGAAAACTGTGTTCAAAGGGCAATGAAACTATGGCTTTCGGCTATTATTATCGTTTAGAGGTTGAGCAGACATTTTATTTGATACATTACTTGGCAATTTTGGCCTCCTGGATCCCATGAAATCCTTACGTGAACATACCCACATTTTACTAATTCTTACGGCGGCAAAAGGTGATGGGAGCGGCCATGTTCTTGTAATTGCCCGACATGCTTTACAAACTATGACGAGTGTGCTACGGGCCGAACAAAAACCTTTTCACTGGTTTGCAGACTCTTCAAAGCATCTACAAGTATTCAGACAATGGTTTCAATAGGTGCTATTGAAATGCATTAGTGCATATCACTGGCCGTAAGTCCGCACACACCTAATAATGGCGGCCTCCAGTGTTCGCATGAATAGTGGTAAACCCAATATAGTTTTCGCATATGTCTCCCAAAGCAGAAATCTGAGTCGGAGTTATGTTATATATAATAAAAAGGCATATTACGATGTATCAAGTAGGATAAACTCTATTCTTGAGTTGCATTGCCCTTTAAAGTGAAATTTTCTCATATTACATATCAGATCACATCAATACACATTTTATTTACCATTCATCACTTTTTGTACTTTTTGCACTTGTCAACAAAGTTACTGGGTGAATTCGGACAAAGGGGAGAATGTCCATGTTTGCTCCTCAAATTAAACATTTTCCAAATTAAATATTGATTAATTTCAATTTTAATATGTTGCCCTTCATTGCTTCAAGACACAGAATAATCTTAGTTAATAAATCATGTTCAAGATCATATTTTTAACCATAGTTACCCCATTTTATGGTACATTATTTCATAGACATAGACCTAGTTCTTTGCATAAAATCTGACAGGTTGTTAATTTTGAATTTTGAATTAAGGGACCCAAACATTTTACAAACCATTTATTAAGCAAAATAGCATTATTGGAAAACTCTCTACACCGACAACAAATTTAAATACATGTATACGATTGTTTCCCAGACAATGTTAAATAATATATTATTACTTATCTGTTACACCAGTTTGAAATTGTTGGGAATTACTAAAATGAGTCTGCATTTCTTCAGTGAACATTATTTGGATCAATAATTTTAATAAAAACATATCAAATCATAAAAGGGGTAGACAGAGAGGTATTCTTTTGGGGATTTTTATTTTTATTTTTCATATTGTATCTAGGCTGTATTTTGTATAAGTGTAAAAAGTGTAAATTTTAAAAATGCATTAGCAGAAATTACATTTTGCAGAAACTAATTGTATTTATGAGTATATCTCTATTGCGAACCGTGTTTCTGAAATAATGTGCAAGTGTGTATGTCTGTTTTTGTGCCTCATGTATGAGCATGTACATGCATGTACAACATTGAATACTCCCCAGGGAGTGGAGAGAGTGCTGGATTGATTGTGGGTGTGTATCCGATAACTTGTTGTACATGCATGTACAACATTGAATACTCCCCAGGGAGTGGAGAGAGTGCTGGATTGATTGTGGGTGTGTATCCGATGACTTGGGTAATCACTGTGGGTAGCAGGGCCCTCTGGGAGAATGCCAATGGCGAAGAAGCACTATAGAAGCTACCCTGGGTAAAGGCCCAGTCCCATACTGACGATTTTCACAGCGACTCTCGACGACTCGCAACGATTTACTAGAACGAATCGACTCTATTTAGCCACGGTTTTGGGCATGGGCGTAGCGACTTACGTAATACCTATTCATGAGGGGGGATGAATGAATAGATCATCCCCCAGTTGAATGGGTATCAATGACAGATCTACGCCCATGGTTTTGGGGAAGAACCGATACGATGCAACACGACCTAAGCGATTTTCTCGACGAACGTCAAATCGTTGCGATTTGCCGTGAAAATCGTCAGTATGGGACTGGGCCTTAAACAAAACCTATTCTTACTGATCAGTATTGTTGTTGTTGACAGTACAATGGAACCTCGTACTAAAGATATCTGGGCCCTGTAACATAAAGATTCACGATTAATCGTAGGATCAGTCAATCGATCGTATGATTGATTTGTTGGTCGTACGTTCAATCGATTGTTTATCTTTGTTACGGGGCCACACAGCCTAAATTTAAACCACTCATGAGAATTCCAGCCTACATGTCGTCTGTATTACATGTATGTGTTCTAGCTGCGAGGCCGATTTCTGAAAATATGTCCTGCCTGTATGTGTTCTGTGATGTGCGTGTGTGCTACATGTACATGAATTGTAATGACACGATTTAACCCAGCCTAAATTTAAACCACTCGTATTCCAGCAATTTTTGCAAATTTGTCTTGTCTGTGTACATGTATGTGTTCCGTGATGTGCGTGTGTGTGTCACTGTGTGAGGAATATGTACTGTACAGCGGAACCTCATTCTAACACATACCTTGGGACCATACTTTGTTATATCAGAGTGCAAAAACAATAGAATGTAAAAAGCTTGTACCAGAAAATTTGACCAAATGATCTCATTACAAGAGATATTTGTTATATCAGAGCTCTTTATAACAAGGTTTCACTGTATCAGGTGTTTTCAGAGATACATGCAAGCAACAATTGGGGAGCCTGAAAATTACTCAAAATGCCAGATTTGTAAGTTACAATTAATTATAAGTCAGAAAATGCATTGCGTGTTTCAACCAATCAGATTTGCGCATTTAGAACACATGATCTGACTTACAATCAATTGTAACTTACAATTAATTGTATTTCTTTTGCAACTGGACCGGGCCTGAATTCAGCCTTTTGCCAGAAAACTGGCATTTAGCACATGCATATAGACATATCTGTCTTTATTTTTGCATGTATGGGCATCACTGAAAAAATTGTATTACCTTTTCATGGTTTATTTTTCAAGCTCCCCTGCATGAATGTACGTACATAGCACTCTAAAACTGGTTTTCTTTTGAATAAACTCTTTGCAAATAAATAGGGGCTCATATAGACATTTTGGGGCTAAATCGCCATGAGCCCCTCATTTATATTTCACTGTACATAAACCCATTTATTTAGAGGTCATCTGTCTACACTACAGTGGCCATTTTCTTGTTTCCCCGAGGTTGGTTACTGTACAGGGTGGCCCTAAAAAATGTAACGGGTCACTTCCCATAACAAAAAAAATGAATGCGATATTTCAGGCACCGACTTTGTAGAAATTGACAAAAATTGGAACTCGACATGGTGTCGCTTAAAGGGGTAGTACAGTTTTGGTAAGGCTGAACTTTAGTAACCAAACCTGGACAGTAACATTATAAACTAATAACTCCACCATGCTAGAAAGGTATACAAAATTACAAACGACTAAGTAAAAAGCCCATTATCATTTTAAAAAGAGCCATTAAAACACAAGAGGGCGCTCTCTAAAAAGGCATTGGTTTTAACCATTTTTCATACAAAATTATTGATGTGATGTTTTATTGAAATCATCATTAAATAGAGAGATCATCAACAACTATTTAAAAAATGCTTTTGAAAATTTTTGAAAAAGTGTATGCATTTTTTTGATTTTTTGAAAATTTGGGCCCCCAAATAATTATAAGATCATATATTTATTGATATTTCAGCCGTTTCTGGACCAATTTTGACCAAATAAAGTTTATTCTGCCATTAAAATTGCATGTTCTCTCAAATTCGATACTCAGTTTTTCATTACCTCACAAAAAAATTGTGATGTGCAGCGCCCTCTATACCAAAACTAAACTACCCCTTTAAGACGCCCTAAAATAAAAACTACTTGACCAAAATTATTGTTCTTGGTATCACTTTCTTTGCAAAAGATTCCCTATCCTGTTGGCCTAGTTATTATGTTTCTTTATCATGGCAAGTATTCCGTTGTTTTTGTTGGCCCACCCTGTATAGACAGGTTTGAGTGTAATTACGTTCTTGCATCCCTACAGCATAAACATCTACATGTACCTACAAGGAAAAATGTAATAAGGCTCAATTTTCTAATTTACTCTTTTTTTGGGTCACTGTTTATATGAGAATAACACAAAATTTCATGATACAAAGAGGTCAGATGAGTGGTTTACTGATAAATAGTCTTGTCATGTACATACACAATACAGTCAAACCTGTCTCTTAGTGGCAGCCAGCCTGCCTAAAGTAGTCAACAAAATGTATCCCTTGCAAAGACAAATGTAAGGGAACCGGTCTATAGTGGTCACTGGTCTATCTATAGTGGCCACTTTTCTTGTTTTTCTTAGATGGTCACTATAGACAGGTTTGACTGTTATATGATTTCCATGGGCGTAACCAGTAACTATGCTGATCAAATTTAACTCGGCCACTTCCATGCGCAAGTGCAAATGTAATAAATGGCACAATTTAACTAACACTAACTTACATTTTAAAATAACTCCTGGTTGAACTTAACTCTGAATAAAATTGTGCCATTTTTTTTTTTTTTTTGTAGTGTTCTTTATCCAGGTTAGCCTCTTCAGTGCTCTTTGCTCTGTTCTCCCAGAGGGACCTGCATCTAATATTTGATGTACTGTACATGTATCTTTATAATCCATGGACTAAATGTAACCCTGATTAAAATTCCACACCAGGTTAACCTTATCCCTGTACCAAAAATAACCCGGAGTTAAAAATTGTGTCATTTGATGCCATTTTTCTTAACAGTGCATGAATTTAAATTAATCACAATAAAACAAATTTAAAAAGAGATTCAACAAAATACATGACTTGTATGTGTACTTTAATATAGGTAGTAAGTAGTTTGGAATAAGAAAATGAACATATGAACTACAAATAATATGAACATGTACAATAATCTATTTTTCGGTATACATATGTGTATTTTATTACTTTCTATTATTTATTTATTATAAAACCAAAATGAAACACTAATGTTTAATGTTCTAATAATATGAAGTTCCATTGAATACACCTCTAATCTATTTAGATGAAATAAAAGTGAGCATTGTTTATACAAACAATAAGATTGTCCAAATCAATATTATTTTGTTTTCAGGTGAGGAATGAATAAAGCCATCTGCTTTTAATACAAAGCTAAAACTAAACTCCACCAAATACATTATTTACTTCACAGAAAATTAATTAATTTCTTCCGACGTTTCCATTCGCTTATTCTATATAATCTAATATGCATTAATCTAAAAATGTACAGTGAACGAGTCTACGGCTACATAAAGAGGAATACAAAATACATAAAGTTGTATAATTATAGGAAGTATAATGACTTCATTATATAGAATGATCAACAGAAAGAGGTGCCTCATTTTCAAATGTCCAACTGCCACACGTGTAAACTCGCAAAGACACAATGGTTTATGATCAATTCTCCACTATGGTGACCATAAGATTCACATGTACATGTACATCACAAAGAATTAACAATATGGTGCAATGCTCTGTCTATTACTTACTAAAGAAAACAAATCAATTTTTTTTTTCCCATTAAGAAAATTCAAGCATAGAAGAAAAGACCTTGTACTTAATTTACCTAAATTATTAGCATTTTGTCATAATTCAAACAAAAAAAGAAGAGTACTGTAAACGTGGCAACATTCGCAGTGCATTAATTTTGGCGCATTTCTTGCTAGACTTGGCAAGCGCAAAAAACCGTTAAAAATATATGCATGATTTTGAGTGGGTTTTCCCGTGTGTGTGAAGAATGAATATGGAGCATATGTGGTCAACATGTGTGGTGGGAAAGTGTACAAACTCTGGTTTTGAGCACATGCAGTACCTATCCACGACTAACGCCAATGGTGTACTATCGGAGTGCGCAAGATAGTTTGAAAGATACAATTTCTGTCTTTGTAAAAATGTGTTTGTGTTTATGTTCCTCTTGGAAAGGAAAAATAAACAAACATTTGCTCAGTGCGAATTTAAGAACCTGCAAATTTCTTTTCGTGTTGGTCAGCGCAAAATATTATTCGCACGAATATAACCACGTTTACAGTAATTGTGCTTGAAGTGTTTAATAGCATTAGGGAACTTACACTGTTGTTATGCCATGCAAATACTGTGGATATAAATACAACTTTTTTCATACAAGTCTAGGATACAAATACAATTTTTTTTTTACACATATTCATTTAGTGATATATCCACAAATGCGCATGCACACACACACACACACACGCACAAGTGGAATAAAAACAGACAATCGGAAAGTCGCATATATAAGATCAACCAATCTGTCACATGGTGACAAGAAATGCTTGATGGCCTTATTGTACAATGTGTAATAAATATACTGGAAAGATACTGTATTAAAAGCTAAATTCATTTTTTTTTTACGGCTAGATGCAATTCCCAAGAGTCAAGACATATAACTTGAAATGATCATTAGGTCTGGTATATACGTTTCAACTTAATCCCATTTTAAACAAAATAACATTTTGCAAAACAGATTTGAAAGAAATTGCATAATTGCTGAGTAAATATCAAAATAAACACAGTAATCCCGAAGTATAATGCCCAGTCCCACTTAGTCATATTCCTTTTGGTAGTTTTAAGCATTGATGAAATATATTTTTTGATAAAATATCACATTTTCTTAATAATCATTATTGAACTATTTATATGTGTGCGCCTAACTTGTCCTAAGCATAACATTTTACATAGTTACATGTTTTATGTTTTATATAGCATTTCAACTACAACTGCCACATTTTCTTACATCTTTTCCAATCGTCTTTCACATATTCCTCTGTACATGCATATATGTGAGATAAGTCTTGAACATATATTGTGTTTTCAAAAGAAATAGTGCTACGTATCCAGCTACAGATGTGAACAATTATATAAATGAGGAATAGCATCTTACATTACATATGTTAACCATACAGATAACCCTTTATTAATGTGTATTGACATGTAGTCATGTACATTAACATGAACAGACAACCAAATAGAAGTTTCACTACGTATTGAATATCCCCAATCAAACATTACATACATGTACTTATATAAACATTCATGTACATTGTATGGACGACCTTAATTGTTAATCTAATTTGTTTTTAATTTTTGATTTTGGCTAACATTATACAGTACATAAACATGTATGGACAACCTCAATTTTACTTTAATTTGTTTTTTGTCTTGCTTACATTACATATATATATATAAACATGTAGGGACTATCATCTGTTGTCCCTGACTGTACCATAGACCTTGTTTATCTAGCCATGTCGAAAACGGCCCCAATTTGTATATTGTATGTTTTTTGTCCGGATGCTAGATATGTGTATGCTTAAACACAGCATATCATCTATAAATGTAACAATGATGCGCAACGAGCGTCGAAAGACGGAACGTGCGCTAACCAAGTATCCAGAATTATTATTATAAAAGTGTATAACTTTTTGCAAGCGTTTTACACGTACCCATTGCTACTGTATGATTACTTGTATGAACAAACTGTCATGTGTTGAGCTTCATACAAGTACATGTATAAAACAGAAATAAATTGAAACAATAAAGGAATTTGATCACTTCAAGCAAGATTTTTGAATGTCAATGAGTGGGGGGATAATAGAATATTCATTGCAAGATTGCAATCAATAATTAATGATAAAGATTTCAAGCATTATCTGGTGGCCAGATAAACAAGGTCACACTGTAGTATGGTACCAAAAGGTTATAAACTATGGTGGCAAATTTTCAGCGGTCCAAAATGGCTTGATTTAATGCTCCTCCTCATAGGTATTTTCATTTGTAGGTTTTGTATATATATACGAAAAAAGGAAAAAAATGGAAATTTGTTTTCTTTTTCTGTACAGTCATTTGTGTGTGAATTTAACAGTCATTATAAACACTTCCATGCTTAAAGGAGTGTTTTATACAAATCATGTTTTTTCCAATTTTCTCATTTAAAAAAAAATCAAATTACTGTAAAGACAGAAAACTTGCCACCATAAATTAAACCTTTTTTTCTTCTTTTTTTTTTTTTGGTTGGAATTTCTAGGAACAAAACGCAGACCAAGTTACTATTTTGACTTCAGTTCGTTGGAGAGCCAATCGAGTCCTTCATAGAGACCGTCGCCGGACGTGGCGCACGTCGCCTGGACGTACCACTTGCGATTCCTCATCTCACTGAGAGAGAGCTTCTCTTGGATCTCGGCTGCGTTCATTGCATTGGGCAGATCCTAGGCAACAGAAAATAGATATAATTAGTGCTGTTAGGTAAAGAAAAAATCCCGTCTCGGAACCGTCTCGGTAGAATTCAAAAGTGATAACGGGATCTCGGATCGTCTCAGATCCCGGGGGAAAAAAAATTATTGGAATTTGCTTGGAAAAAATGCAGTGTTGTAGACAAGTTTATCTTTCTCATGTTGATGCTTTGGTGGATGAATATACAAATCTTTACTGAAAAATAGTTACAGACTATCCAGAATGAACTCATGTTTCGCAAGAAAAGTATTTTTTTTAAAGTAAATTTGTTCAGCATCGCGCCATACTTTCAAACAAACTTTAGCCAACAGTCCGGGGGGGGGGGGGGGGGGGGGAGGGGGGGGGACATCGGATTGATATCTGTCGAGTGCTGGTAAGACAGGGCATTAAAAAATTGGCTTTAAATTCATATTTATGTGATCTAAACCATTTCTAAACTAGATGGATCTTCGACCTCCGCTATGACGCGATTTTGATATCAAGCCCAAATGAACCTGCACTTAATTAATTTTTAAATATATTTTTCATATATTTTGAGTCCTGTGACCTTGACCAATGACCCCAAACTGTGATGGCTACATTGGCTTCCTAAGAAAACATTCAGGTATCAAGTTTGATTGAAATCTGACATTTAGTTCTTGAGATTTTGCCATTACAAGCTTTTTTGCATGTATAATATGTCCTATGACCTTGACCTCAACCTCATTACCCCAATATTGTATGGCTACATTGATTCTTTATGATACAACCTTCAGGTACCAAGTCTGATTGAAATCTGACATTCAGTTCTTGATTGCCATTACAAGCCATTTTTGCATATATATTGAGTCCTGAGATCATTGCCACCCCAATATGTACACTCATACCAAGTTTGAAATTAATCCATCAACCGGCTTGTGAGAAAGATGCATTATTAAACATATATTGAGTCCTGTGACCTTGACCTTTGACCTCATGACTCCAAAATCTATTCAGATCATTGGCACCCCAAGATACATACATGAACCAAGTTTGGTGAGAATCCGTCAATCAGTTCTTAACCCTAACCAGGCCGGGTTACTTTGGCTATGCTCTGGCCGGGGGGGGGGGGGGTGGATTCCAACCCTCCCCCCCCCCCCCCCCACCCCCCCCCCCCCCCCCCTCCTGAGATCTCGGCCGTCGAACACGCAGCCGCCACAACATTTGGCACGCAGATAGCTTGCAACATAATCTACAAGATTGCATTGTTATTTTTTTGAAAATAATCAAATTTTAATTAATTATGCAAATTTATGCAAAAATCCCCTTTTTGTCTGTAAATTGATCACTAAATTTTGCTCAGAATATGCTAGTTTTGTGCATGAAAAATGACTTAATTAACGGGTTTTGAAAATTAAAAATTGTACGTACGGACGGACGGACAACCCGAAAACATAATGCCTCCGGCTACTTCGTTGCGGAGGCATAACAATCTGATAGTCTACTTACATGATTGCATGGCATTTGAAAGCAGGTGTGTAACAACCAGATATGCACGACGTATAATACGTAAATTCGATCTCTCTGGAAACGGGAAGATCAAAGTTAGGTAGCATACGTCGTGCATATCATGTTGTTACACACCTGCACCATATCCGCGTAGCACAGTACAGGTACCGTACGCGAGTACACTGTGTATAAGGCATGGGTACGTGTGCGGTCCCGCTGTCAGTAAATTGGCGCCCTCTTGCGATGGAAATTTACCGACGACATGACTGAGTCATGACCGATATTCAGCTCATTTTTTTCATTGTTTTGGGGCTCATTTTTGTTTCTGTTCAGCAATGCCAATGCCATGCAATCATGTTAAAGTAGACTAGCAAAACAAAACGCAGACCAATTTACTATTTTGACTTCAGTTGTTGGCAGAGCCAATCGAGTCCTTCATAGAGACCGTCGCCCGACGTGGCGCACGTCGCCTGGGCGTACCAGTTGCGATTCCTCAAATCCTTGAGACCGAGCTTCTCTTGGATATCTGCTGCGTTCATTGCATTGGGCAGATCCTAGGCAACAAAAAATAGTTATAATTAGTGTCTCGGAACCGTCTCGGTAGAATTCAAAAGTGATAACGGGATCTCGGATCCCAGGAAGAAAAAGAATTTATTGGAATTTGCCCCGAAAAAATGCAGCATTGTAGACTTATCTTTCTCGTTTTATATGCCAATAATATTACCTATGTTGATGCTTTGGCGGATGAATATACAAATCTTTACGGAAAAATAATTACTATCCAGAATTAACTCATGTTTCACTAAAAGATTCTAAGTTGAAGTTAACTCTTTAGAAGTTGAAATTATCTCTAAGTTGGACCTAACAATTATTGAAAGCCAGTTTTAGCCTTGGAATAAAACATTTAACAGTTTTAAAAATTCATTTTAGACTTACAAAAAAATATATAATATTATTTTAAGGCTTTTTGATAATATAACCAATTTCATCAAACTTTCTGCATCAAAATGTAACATGAATTATAATTTTCATTATTTTTTTTTTTGGGGGGGGGGGGGGGTGGGAGGTAAACGTAAAGCACAATTCTGCCAGTTATTTATCATGAACAAAATACAACTTGATTGAATTAAATGAATTAAATTAAGGCTGAGTCGGTTCGGTCGATCACACCGGTTCCCGACCGTTTCAATCTTTATCGAAAACGGTGCCCCGAAAAAATTTAACAAATAAAATAAAATGTTAAAAAAGAAATTAAGATTATCACTTAATGTAGAGGAATTCAAATAAAAATGGGGCAATCAATATCATTTACTTTAAAGAGTGGTTATTTTCGAGAAATTCTTGAGTCAGAAATTGAACAGGAAGCGCAAAATTGCTAGTCATTTGAACGATATTGCCGACAGATGTTCACACAAAGTTAGGCCGACACTCTCGGGGAGACATCTGATGGATATCTGTATGATCCAGCTGATGAGCCAGTGCATTCAAAAAGTGGCTCAAAATACGTATTTTGGTAATTTATACCATTTTAAAATGTTTTGATATTCTACTTCCATGGCGTTTGAAAGCTGAACAGAACAAACCAGAACGTCAATGACGTAGCGCTCATCCGGCATCTCGCAACATCAAATATCGCAAATTTCATGTGGTACACTTTTCAACTGGTAAAAAAATAAAAATTTGATGCCCTGGAAGGGACATCAAAATAAAAAACGGACGGACGGACGAACGGACGGACGACGGACGCCACGCCATGGCATAAGCTCATCGGGCCCTTCGGGTCGGATGAGCTAAAAATGAGCCCCAAAACAATGAAAAAAACTGCGCGAAATATCGGGAAATTTCGATCGCAGCGGTGCACCGCGGTGCTAGCCGGCCGACTGAAGTAAGCGTGCGAGCCGCGCCGGGGAACTGAAGTTAGGTAGCATATATTATATAGCATGCACTCGCGATCTTCTCGCGTTATCGCGACCCGAAAACTTGCTGCTAACTTCAACCTTCGATTTTAGCGGCTTGTTTCAGCTTGGCGCGATGCTGAACAAACGATTGATTTCTAGGTTCAATTTACTTCGGAAAAAATACTTTTCTTGCGAAACTGAGTTAATTCTGGAACTATTTTTCCGTAAAGATTGATATGTAAATCCATAAAAGCGTCAATATTTGTAATGTTATTTGCATATAAAAAGAGCAATATAAGCGATTTTACCGGTCCGAGTTTCGACGGCAAAAATGTATCAGGATACCGGTTCTCGACGGTTACAGTTTATCGGTACCCGGTTCTGAAAATATCCGACATGACTCAGCCTTAAATTAAATACTTTCCACTACCAGCATAACAGTCATTTATGCACTTCCTTTTTAGCCCACGACCCCAGATGGTCTTTGCATTACATGAATAATCTGGACAAAGTTTTGCCACAGGTATACAAACTATTTAACTAATGGTGTTGATGACATTCATTTCATGCAAGGTTCATTAAAACGTCACATGATTAATCATACACATATTAAGTACCGTATATGTATTGCATCCCAAAGACTATGTTTACATGTAGATCTACGAACAATGTGAAATTGTAGTGTAATGTAAATGTACTATAATGAATGGACATTGCAGTCATTTTGAATTAAAACATATTGGCTGGAATTCACAAAGGAGGTTTGCATATAAACCATAAAACCATTGTCTACACTTATGAAATGCTGCTTGTAGACAAGTGAAAATACTGCAAATTTCTAATATGACCGTTGGGTGCTTGCTAACCAGCAAATTCCACCATCTGAGAAGACATACATTAATTTAATGCCATTACCAAATATGTAGAATCAACATTGTTAACAAGTAAAAAGTGTACATTCTTTCTCCATCAATTTACACATGGCACTCCATAGATGTCGACCATGGTTTAAACCATGGTTTACACATACTTTCTTTGTGAATTCCAGCCACTTTGTCTGGTACATGTATTGGTCTATACCACAATTGTACCTTCCACCGACTTACACAACAGTGGCCTTGGAATGAATGTCAAATTTTCTTGAATTTCAAAATGGAAAACAGTCAGTGCCAGCTCACTGATGGGACTACCCTGTTTTTTAATAAAGACAAAATAAATTTAAATGAATAATTAAAAATATATATATATTACCAACCTGTTTGTTTGCGAATAGAAGGATATATATATATTACCAACCTGTTTGTTTGCGAATAGAAGGAGCACAGCATCTCGGAGATCATCTTCGTTTAGCATCCTTCTCAGTTCATCACGTGCTTCCCCTATTCTTTCCCTGTCGTTGCTGTCCACTACAAAAATAAGTCCTGACAGAAACAACAAAAATGCAAAAATTTAAAAAATTACTTTTAACAAAATTGTGATAATATGGTCAAACTTGTTTAGATAGACCACCAAAGAGAGCAGGTGGAGTTAATATAAATGATGGGTTATATAATCCCGCAATTCCATTGTTTCCACTGTTCTTGGCCCTATGGTTGCTATCCACTGCGAAAATAAGTCCCGACAGAAACAAACAAAAATGAACAAATTTAGAAAATTATACAACTTTTTGATACTATATGGTCTTCATTTCTCTGTTTTTATTTTGGACAGTTAATGCAATGCACTACCATTGACTGTGCCATGCAATTTGCCTTCAAGCGATTTAAAATTACAACTTCTTTACAGACAATTGGTTGCCAGAGCAGGTTTCAAATCATAATAAATTTTCTGGTAATTTGGATTAATGCTGTTATCTGATCCCAGAACTGGAACAAATCCTGACGGTGATGGCCTTCAAACCAGGAAAGAGCTGGTTCTGAGAATTGGCCCATTATTGGATAATTTTTGGTAGATTTATGCAACCCATTTCCTCCAGTAATAATAGAAAATTTTGTATGTTTAAGAAAAAACTGGACTGCTCCAGTAAACTGTAGTGGTAAAGAGAGAAGATTTACGACCTGTGACCTGTGGCAGAGAATGTCACAATGTTTGAACAGGTTGAGCCTTGAAGTCAATTACCTGAATTTGTGTAGTTAACTTGTGTTGTTAACTTGCTTTTCCCATGTATGCTGTATTGAACACAACTCCAAAACAAACCACATAACTCTGCCCCAAACACTGGCCTACCCCAAAAAATAAATTACCCCAATGCTGCCTCCCATTTTGTTTAGATAACCAACTTTTCAAACAATGTGTTTCTTGTAGTCATAAAAAATTCCCCCAAACATGATCTTACACACATGGCCCTGAGTTCACATGTGGTTGTGAGTTTGGTGTGATATGCATGTCCACTAAACCTGGGCTAATGTATGTACCGTAAATACCGGCGTAATCGCCGCATACTTTTTCCTCGAAAAAAACCTGCAAAGTCGGGGTATTTACGGTATGTATGGTATGTCTCCTCGTAACTCCCGACAAATAAGCAACAATTTAAATCAAATCAATCCTATTAACCCATTCCCTTGGGGATTCTGAATTCCCATAGACTTTGTACATACAATGCGGCCCCAATGACAAATCGAGGTTGGACTGAATGGAGGGCACAAAACAAATGTATGTATTTCTTTATTTTGTAAAAAAGATTTCCACTTATATATTTTTTTTGGTCCAATTTTTTTTTTTTTTTTTTTTTTGGGGGGGGGGGGGGGGGAGGGGGGGAACATGTGCCCCACCCCTGTGTCCCCAGCAGGGTTGCTGTTGCCCACCAGGGTAATTATTGTGTGCGTTCTGGAAGTAGTGTTTATGCAGCAGTCTAATGAACCTTCAAACCATTCCCTTTGAGATTCTGAAATCCCCATAAACTTTGTACATAGACAACCATGTTCCGGTAAGCAAAGAGCTAATAAATCATTAAATATTATAGAAGTTTTATAATGCGCCAAGGTTTGCAAGATTCTCGGGGCACAGTTAAGATTATCTACACACAGCAAATAATTATAATAAAAATATGCCCATTTACAAACAGGTGTAGGTAATTATAATCAACAAACATATACATGAACATTATAAATAAATGTAGGGCCGTCGGCACATAAGTATACAGACAATCAAAATAATACCTTGTGTGTTCTGGAAGTAGTGCCTCCACAGCGGTCTGATTTTATCCTGGCCACCCACATCCCACACTGTGAAGCTGATGTTCCTGTATTCTACCGTCTCTACGTTGAAACCTGTAGGAAAGACACAAAACAACAATAGGATATTATTTTAAAATATATACTCGAGTATTGATCCTTTCTGAAACTGTATGTGTGAGTGTTTCGCTTGGTTTTGAATCCATGTGACAGTACACTTATTAAGGACTGCATATATCTGATTTTATCCTGGCCACCCACATCCCACACTGAAGCTGATGTTCCTGGATTAATCCAGTGCCGAGCCAGTGCTAGACGTAAGTATGAATGGGATATTAGTGAGTGTTTCGCTTGGTTTTTAATCCATGTGACAGTACACTTATTAAAGACTTCTAAATGAGAACGATTCCCCTCTAAAGTGTTTGTTCATTCGACCAGCTGGGTCATGTAGTTATCAGTGGGCTTTAGGTAGCTTTCACCACAGTACTTTACAACCACTATCTGCTCATTAGAAATGTTTCAGCTCATTAATGGGTCGAACACCTTGAACAGAAAGAAATTTATCGTTCACCACATCTTCAAACTTGTAACTTTAAGGTTGGAAAAAAAAACTACATGCACATAACTGATAGAGAAGTAAAAAAGAAATTGCGGTTCTCAAGGATTTCCTCACCACCATGTATGTTTTCATAACTGAAGAAAACATAAGGTAGTACATTTCTTTTTGGATAATCAGAATCAATAGAGAATATAAACCTTAATGTTTCTTTACATTTAAAGTCAATATCACGTTAACCATACTACAGTTTGGAGGATCATGATGACATTAATTGATTTCTTAATTTGGGAATTATTTTATACAAAATGACAGAGCTCAAAATAATCACGAGCACCCTGGCCAGGGCCCACCTAAAATGAGCTTTGGGCCACTCAAATGTTTTGAATGTGTCTTGCCCAACTCGGCAACAAAAATAAACAGACGTTTTCTTTTTTGTTCTGTGTTCGGGGGACTCTCAATTCTGATTTAGGTCCAGGAAAATTTTATATAAACCTCTATTTTACTTGCCCGACTGAGCACTGAGCAGCTATGAAAAAAATGTGTTTATTTCCATCATTGATAATTGAAATACTCACCTATCGTGGGGATGGTTGTGACAATTTCGCCCAGCTTGAGTTTGTAGAGGATTGTCGTCTTACCAGCAGCATCCAACCCCACCATCAATATCCTCATCTCCTTCTTCCCAAATAAACCCTTGAAGGCACTCAAAAAACCTCCCATTCTGGCTGTATGTGTTTGCTTCCTCACCAAAGATTAAAATCAGAGATTGTTATCTGAAAGGGGAGAAAAAAAGGTAAGAATGAACATTTGAGTAATTCCTTTGCATAAAACTTCCTCTAAATCAATGTGATACATGTAAAAACACCATCAATATCCTCATCTTCATCTTCCCAAATAACCCCTTGAAGAGACTCATAAAACCTCCCATTCTTGTTGTGTTGGTACGCTGCTTCACCAAAGATTTAAATCAGAGATTGTTATCTGAAAGGGGAGAAAACTGGTATGAATGAACATTTGAGCAATTCCTTTGCATTCAACTTCCTCTAAATCAACGTGATACATGTAAAAAGACCATCAATATCCTCATCTTCATCTTCCCAAATAACCCCTTGAAGGCACTCAAAAAACCTCCCATTCTGGCTGTATGTGTTTGCTTCCTCACCAAAGATTAAAATCAGAGATTTTTATCTGAAAGGGGAGAAAAAAAGGTAAGAATGAACATTTTAGTAATTCCTTTGCATAAAACTTCCTCTAAATCAACGTGATACATGTAAAAACACCATCAATATCCTCATCTTCATCTTCCCAAATAACCCCTTGAAGAGACTCATAAAACCTCCCATTCTTGTTGTGTTGGTACGCTCCTTCACCAAAGATTTAATTCAGAGATTGTTATCTGAAAGGGGAGAAAACAGGTATGAATGAACATTTGAGCAATTCCTTTGCATTCAACTTCCTCTAAATAAACGTGATACATGTATGTAAAAACACCATCAATATCCTCATCTTCATCTTCCCAAATAACCCCTTGAAGAGACTCATAAAACCTCCCATTCTTGTTGTGTTGGTACGCTCCTTCACCAAAGATTTAAATCAGAGATTGTTATCTGAAAGGGGAGAAAACAGGTATGAATGAACATTTGAGCAATTCCTTTGCATTCAACTTCCTCTAAATAAACGTGATACATGTATGTAAAAACACCATCAATATCCTCATCTTCATCTTCCCAAATAACCCCTTGAAGAGACTCATAAAACCTCCCATTCTGGCTGTATGTGTTTGCTTCCTCACCAAAGATTAAAATCAGAGATTGTTATCTGAAAGGGGAGAAAACAGGTATGAATGAACATTTGAGCAATTCCTTTGCATTCAACTTCCTCTAAATAAACGTGATACATGTAAAAACACCATCAATATCCTCATCTTCATCTACCCAAATAACCCCTTGAAGAGACTTATAAAACCTCCCATTCTTGTTGTGTTGGTACGCTGCTTCACCAAAGATTTAAATCAGAGATTGTTATCTGAAAGGGGAGAAAACAGGTATGAATGAACATTTGAGCAATTCCTTTGCATTCAACTTCCTCTAAATAAACGTGATACATGTAAAAACACCATCAATATCCTCATCTTCCCAAATAACCCCTTGAAGAGACTTATAAAACCTCCCATTCTTGTTGTGTTGGTACGCTGCTTCACCAAAGATTTAAATCAGAGATTGTTATCTGAAAGGGGAGAAAACAGGTATGAATGAACATTTGAGCAATTCCTTTGCATTCAACTTCCTCTAAATCAACGTGATACATGTAAAAACACCATCAATATCCTCATCTTCATCTTCCCAAATAACCCCTTGAAGAGACTCATAAAACCTCCCATTCTTGTTGTGTTGGTACGCTCCTTCACCAAAGGTTTAAATCAGAGATTACTATCTGAAAGGGGAGAAAACAGGTATGAATGAACATTTGAGCAATTCCCTTGCATACAACTTCCTCCAAATAAACGTGATAAAAAACACAATCAATATTCTCATCTCCGTCTTCCCAAATAACCCCTTGAGACTCATAAAACCTCCCATTCTTGTTGTGTTGGTACGCTCCTTCACCAAAGGTTTAAATCAGAGATTACTATCTGAAAGGGGAGAAAACAGGTATGAATGAACATTTGAGCAATTCCCTTGCATACAACTTCCTCCAAATAAACGTGATAAAAAACACAATCAATATTCTCATCTCCTTCTTCCCAAATAACCCCTTGAGACTCATAAAACCTCCCATTCTTGTTGTGTTGTTACGCTCCTTCACCATAGTTTTAAATCGGAGATCGTTATCTGAAAGGGGAGAAAAAAGGTATGAATGAACAATTGAGCAATTCCTTTGCACATAACAACTTCCTCTCAATAAACGTGATACAGTCAAACCTGCCAATGCTACCACCTGTCTATAGCGACCACCTGCTCATAACGACCGCTCTCTGGTCCCCCCCCCACCCCCCCCCGTGAAAATCATGTGTTAAGCGACCTGCGTAATGCGACCACCTGCCTAACGCGACCAGCGACCACCCTTTTTGTGTCCCGACACACATATAAATATGTGTATAGCGACCACAAAATTAGCGATCGAGCGACCAAGGCATCAAATCTGTTGCCTCATGGTCGCACAAGGCTCCAATTCTGAGCATGTCAATGCATAAAACAAGCTTTTAAAATGACAATGAAAAGACGCTAAATTACTGACAAAAAGTGTTTCAACTCATAAACAATGAATATTCAAGCTCTTCAGTACACAGTGCTGATACAGAAATGCGTTGAACAAAGGCACTATACTTTTATATCACTATATCACAACATCACTAACAAATTTTAATCGCAGAGGCGGAGTTTTTCTCACTCTTTTCAATAATTATCCTTGCGCTTGTGACCATTTCGCATTTTGCATTTTGCATTTTTACTTCAGAATTCTATAGAAAACTATACTGTGCATAAGCGTAGCTGATTCTGTCATGACAAACATCATAAATGGCACATTGACACATTTTGTATTTTCAATTTCACTTGAAAGATAATACACACATTTAATACCATATTAACGCCATTGATATATAATTTCAATTTTGTTGTGGTTATTCATGCAACAAATACTTAACTATCGAAACGTGCGTGTACAGATGTCAATTAATTACACATGTGCATATAGTCACAATATGCGACCATAAATTCAAAATGGCCGCCATCCTGTCTAATGCGACCAACTGTCTATAGCGACCGCTTTTCGCCGGTCCCTTGAGTGATCCGTATAGACAGGTTTGACTGTACATAAAACGCCATCATATCCTCATCTCCATCTTCCCAAATAACCCCTTGAGACTCATAAAACCTCCCATTCTTGTTGTGTTGGTATGCTCCTTCACCAAAGATTTAATTCAGAGATTGTTATCTGAAAGGGGAGAAAACAGGTATGAATGAACATTTGAGCAATTCCTTTGCATTCAACTTCCTCTAAATCAACGTGATACATGTAAAAACACCATCAATATCCTCATCTCCATCTTCCCAAATAACCCCTTGGCTTGTAAAGACTCATAAAACCTCCCATTCTTGTTGTGTTGTTACGTTCCTTAACCAAAGATTTAAATCAGAGATTGTTATCTGAAAGGGGAGAAAACAGGTATGAATGAACATTTGAGAAATTCCTTTGCATAAAACTTCCTCTAAATCAACCTGATACATGTATAAACACCATCAATATCCTCATCTTCATCTTCCCAAATAACCCCTTGAACTTAGAGACTCATAAAACCTCCCATTCTTGTTGTGTTGGTACTAGTGCCGAGTCAAACCGGATATATTGATATCCGGATATGAGCCGAGTAAAAACGGACGGATATCAGACTTATCTGAAATGTAAAAAACAAAAAAATTAGAAAACAAAAATTCAGAAAAAAAACAAAAAAATATGATTTATCCGAAATGTAAACAAAAAACAAACATGGAGCTTTGATTTTTGATACTTCAATCATGGTTGAACCATTTTTTAAAATTTTGTTTACATTTCGGATAAATCCGATTTTTTTTTTTTCCGATTGGTTTCCCCGCAAGAGTACGGTACTCTTTTCACTCGCAAGACACCTGGCCCTGGCTAGAGGCATAGCTTCTCTTGAAGTCTTGCTAACTTCGAATTTAACGGCTGCGAAGTACGAAAATTTTGGAGCCGCGATCGCAACCAAAACCATCAATTAAAGTCATAAAAAATTACTTAAATGTTGACCAAAATATTACAATAGACCATCGAGGGATAAGGTAAGAGTACAGTGAGTAATAGTATATGAACCAATTTAGTTGAATTTGAATGAAGTGATGCAAAAAAGAAAAAAAAAAAAAAAGAAAAAAAAAAAGGGGTGCGAAACTGCATTAGCACCGCCACACATACAACCATTGCCATAGGTGGGCATGGATGAAAGTTAAGGAACACAACAGCAAAAAATACAAAAATTAACACTTGCAACAAATAAAGTATTAGCAATAAATTTTACCATTACAAACATCAATATTAACACATGTATCAGATGCTTACCCAAATGGTTCAATTTTGGCCCCTTTTCTGTAGAAATGTCCCAAAGTTGACATTATAGGAATAAATTTCATTTTACGTTGACGTAACAGCCATACCGATACATAGTCGCTGATTTTGCTTATTTCTCGCGGGCGGGGGCGCGGAGGCCGCATAGCACAGCGAAATGTACCGTATACGAATTTGGATATGACGATATCCGATAGTATCCGAATTCGGATACGCCATGCGAATGATCGGGAAATTGCGTGCGCGCACAAGTGCCGAGTCCACTTGTTTTTCAGCGATAAAAGTCGATGAAAAATTCATCAAATATGTCACCACCTATTCATGAAATTAATGACTTTAGATGGTCTGTAATTTTATTTTTATTTGTAAAAAAGTTGTGGTTCAAAAACAGGTTCTACCAAAAGTAACACTTATGTAAGGTAAATGGTTCTACCAGAAATATTTACATTGTAGATGTGATTAGCGCCAAGTATGGCAGGCGCCGTGCGAAAAGCCACAATAAGCCACTGACTTCACAATCACAGTCACACTGCATCAATCATTGATTGACATTGCCAGTCATTTCACATTGTATGGTAGGTGTACTACACATCGGCACTGTTTTTATTATTGACACCCCGCGTAATTTTTTTTTTGCGCGTGTTGTGAAAAATCGCGCATGTGATAATGCGCGCTACGCGGCCTTACTCTTAGAAACTGCACTGGTCGACATTTCGAGGAGAAATAATAATGCGTTTATCGTCCGCTACGAATATTTTTGTGAAATTTGCGAAATAATTCCAACAACATCGCACAAGAAATTTTGAGTTGCGTGAATGCGTGCGTTGTCAATGAGAGTTGAAGAGGGGCCGGTACTAAAAACACTTCGAACTCGTGAAGCCAAAAAACAACGCGCGCGTTCGATGTCGATATCTCAAAATATAAATTATAAATCGCAAATCTGATCATCGCATCGGAATCTGCACCATTTTCTCAATGTGTGAGTAAAGTTTTATGAAATTTTTACGATTTTTAAGTCTAAAACTGTCGGAAATGTTTTAGGGTGCCGATGTGGGGGTTATTAGTTATTACGCTGCCGAAATTATCCACTGCATAAGCTGCACTGCCTATGCCTATGGTCCTATGGTCCACCTGAGTGGACCATACTGTATATGGTAGGTGTATGATTGAGTGACCCCCGCAGCGGCACCCTAAAACATTTCCGACAGTTTAAGACTTAAAAATCATTCAAATTTCTTGAAATTGTACTCGCATATTGAAAAAATAGTGCAGATTCCGATGCGATGATCAGATTTGCGATATATTAATTATATTTTGAGATATCGCCTTCAAACGCGCGCGTTGTTTTTTGGCTTCACGAGTTCGAAGTGTTTTTAATACCGGCACCCCCTCAACCCTCATTGACAATGCACGCAACTCAGAATTTCTTGTGCGATGTTGGTATTATTTATCGTATTTACTTGTATTACTCGTAGCGGACGATCTACGCATTATTTCTCCTCAAAATTTCGACCAGTTCAGTTTCTAAGGGTAGCGCGCATCATCTCATGCGCGATTTTTTACAACACGCGCAAAAACAAATATTACGCGGGGTGCCGATATTGAAAAACAGTGCCGATGTGTAGTACACCTACCATACTACACATCGGCACTGTTTTTAATATCGGCACCCCCGCGTAATATTTGTTTTTGCGCGTGTTGACTAAAAAAATCGCGCATGAGATGATGCGCGCTACCCTTAGAAACTGAACTGGTCGAAATTTTGAGGAGAAATAATGCGTAGATCGTCCGCTTACGAGTAATACAAGTAAATACGATAAATAATACCAACATCGCAACAAGAAATTTTGAGTTGCGTGCATTGTCAATGAGGGTTGAGGGGGTGCCGGGTATTAAAAACACTTCGAACTCGTGAAGCCAAAAAACAACGCGCGCGCGTTTGAAGGCGATATCTCAAAATATAATTAATATATCGCAAATCTGATCATCGCATCGGAATCTGCACTATTTTTTCAATATGCGAGTACAATTTCAAGAAATTTGAATGATTTTTAAGTCTTAAACTGTCGGAAATGTTTTAGGGTGCCGCTGCGGGGGTCACTCAATCATACTTTGTAGATGTGATGTCATGTTCGTTTCGTTCAATACGCGTAACTTACGGTACGAAAACGAATGGAGTTTAAACACAACTGCTTATAAAATCACGAATACAAAGAGTTCCTGTGGACACATTTACCAAACACCCATAATAAAAAAACTACAAGTAGTAAATTACATTAAATGAATGTTGAATGTTGCTACAAAGTGTCTCAAATCTATATTTACCGGTATTTATCCGCCCCTCTCTCACAGTTAACCACGTAGGACTTTACACGGGCTTGATTGAGCAATCGAATCGTAAATTTCGCTGATACCCATTTTATGTTCAACCCACTTGTTGTAAGCACACCCCACAGATGTGTAGCTATGGCGCAGACACACCCACTGAATGATGGACGCAACATTGAGACGACTAATAATTATGTACATAAAGGGCAAAATAAGATAAGATAAGGTATATTTTATTTTGTCTTCCAACATGGAAATGTTACAAAGAAATGTGTCATCCATTGGCAAGAGAAATCAATAATAATAATGTAGACATTGTAGGGGGATTATTCTTATTATACAATTTGGCACTAAGGGAGTTGAGAACGAGTCCTTGAGTCATCGTGAGAGCTGCTCCAGGAAACCCTGAGTAGCAGACTGACGTCGTCAAGAAGTCAGTCGTAAAATGCATTGTAAACACGTCGTACGTCGTGTGGAAAACATTGATACGACGTCATTTTGACGCCTTTCAAAGACTATTTTTGGCCACTATAATTTGTGTCGTGTGTACGACCTTATTATGACGTCATTACGCAGGGGTGTCGATCCGTTTTTGAGATTGGGGGGCGAAATTTGAAAAAATTTCCAGAGTGACCACTGAGAGAGCTAAAAGCCCCACATTGCCATGCCCGGAAGTTTTATTATGCGCTCATTGAAAGTGTCTTGATGGTTCGAAGACCTGACTTTGCGGGGGCACCCACATTTGCGGACAATAATGGGTCCAGGGGGCGGAGCCCCCGGAAGCTTTTAGATTTCAGACATTTGCTCCTAGCATGGGATAAAATAGTGAACCTACTCATAACGTATTTTTAAAGGGCATAGCGAGGAAAAGACTGAGCCTTGCATGAGATGGATCCACGTGATCATGTATATAGAGCCATCGATATAGTCATAGGCATTGGGCTCCCATGAAACTAAACAAGGGCGTCAACGGCGTCAACAATTTCTCAAAAGTGTAGGGGAGACATTGCGAGGAAGCGAAGCGACCGAGCGGGGGAGGGTGTGGGAGAGGGTGTCCCCCTCCCACAGTAGGTAGCTTTTGTATTTTTGGGCGTGAAATTGTGCGATTTGGTGCACACCTGAGACAGAAATTTCACGTAATATGAAGTATATAGGTATGGAACCAAACATACATAATGACAAAGGGAGGGGGACAATCTGCTCCTTTTTCAAATGCGGGGGACATGATATTCCAATTTGATTTGCATTCAGCGCATATATGTACCGAGATTATTTTATGTTTCTGTGACGGTGTGCTATCTATAGATGAGGGTTTAATAAACTTCGTTTGAGGTGTGCGTTTGAGAAATTACGCTGCCCAACACATTTCAAAAGGTGAGTTCCCACAACCCAAATGAAACTTGCAATATGAGAAACTGTATGCGCGCGAAGCGCGCGGCAAAAAAGAGATTTACAGTCCTTTTCAAACTAAAAAAACGGCTATTTTGAAGATTAATTATTGATAAATGTGTCTTTCCCCTCTTTGGCATTATATCACTCGATTTTTTTCTTCCTCATTTTCGGAATTATTGGGGGGCGAAATAATATATGTTCGCCCCCCCCCCCCCAATATTTTCAATGGGGGGCGACCGCCCCACCTGCCCCCCCCCCTTCCCCCAGGATCGACACCCCTGTCATTACGACGTCCTAACGACGACGTACGCGGGGTGCAAGTTTACAGGGTATAGTGGCCCGGCGGGTGTCACTTCACGGAGGATACTTCATGATCGTTCTCCAGGTAACAGAAATGACCCCGTATTTGCGGCGTCTCCGCATTTTCAGCAAATTATACCCACTTTTTAACACAAAACGGGTACAAATTGGCAAACCCCTACATTTTGCATTTCGAGGACCTTAACCAAAATACCCCTTTTTTTAAAACTTCAAGTGCACAGATAAATTATAAGTTGTAGCCCTTCACAAAAAGGTTCTATTATATTACATTTCGCGAACACGATTTTTATGAAATTTGTACCCCTTTTTATCATTTCCACACTCCGTCTTTTCCATTTCTGCGATTTTTAATTTTTTTGTTCCCGAACACATACGAATATAATATTGACCCGTTCGCGAAATTGTGAACGATGATGCGTATGTTCAATGTGCACTGGCACCACCTGGGAAAGTAGCGAGGGTTGGCTTCAAACTTTGTGTTTTGTTTTGAGTTTTGTTCTTGCTTGTTTTGGTTTGGTTTGGTTTGGTTTGGTTTGGTTTGGTTTGGTTTGGTTTGTTTTGTTTGTTTTGTTTTTTGTTTTGGGGTAATGTGAATGTTTTACGTATATTTCTGTATTTCCTTTTCTATATTTTTCTATTTTCATAAATTATGTTTAAAAGTACATATTTACTACTACTAGTTCATAACTATGTTATATTCTTGTGTACTTTATATTCACCTAGTGTATTGCAGGGGACAACCCGGAAAACCTAGGTGGTTGAATGTTTTTACGTGATGATTTTGGGGGATTTTTTCCCTCCCCGGCCCGACTCAGTATGTATAGGCCTATACTAACAAATTTGTTGTTATATTGTTTATTCATAAATGATTTGTTCTTCTTCTGTTGGAAATGAAAACATAAACTTTCGAAAGTTGAAACCCGAATAGTACAAACCAGTAATAGTTCGACACGCGTCGAGTGTGTCGCAAGATGGCAGCGCCGGACTATACGAACATTCACGACGCATAACGTATCCATTGAATCACATCTGTGGTTATCATTAGCACTCATTGAATGTCACAGTGTGGTGCATGTATTGTGTATGTGTGGATTATTGAATGACTGTACCCCATACTTCCAGCGTGGCCAACTTGGTGTGTCGGATATTTCGCTGAGCCCAATCGTACACATCGCAGTCATAATGTACGCGGAAGTGGATTTTGCACACAGCAAAGGACTGTATCAATTTCTTTTCGACCAAAGCAAAATCTCCTCACAATGATTCGCCCAGTGTGTTCTCGCCATAGAGTTATATACTAATAAAGAACGCTAACTCTATGGTCTTGGCCACGACCCCGCCCCCACCCCCTCCCCTAACCGCTTACACAAATAAACCAGTGGTGCTACGGGCCTGACTTATACAATTCCTTTTTATTGTTCACACCCTTTATCAACCCGACTGTTCATTATGTACGATATTGCGAGTGGCGAAATATTATAATATACAAGTGGATTTTAGTAGACTTTAATTACTTTGAATTCTTCTACGCACTTGTAATTGACTGCGCGCTGAGTAAAAAAAAAAGCTAAGATAATATTCGCCTGAGTCATGTAGGATAGGGCCGCCAAAGAAATTGCTTAGGTCATTGTATGCGGTGGCAATTGTATACAGGTGGGGAAACGTACCCTCAATGACTTGACAAAAACAATACAAAACATATTAGGACAAAATCGGTTGCCCCCGGGCCCCGGCGATAAAATATGCGGTCCCCCCCCCCCCCCCCCCCCCTAGCCTATCCGATAGGCGTCGGGCTTTCTAGCAAGTACTAATCGCGTTATGGAGACGGAACAACCGGCGAGCCCGAACCTGCTCGCGATTCGCGCTCG
>JBAMJV010003377.1:15000-92500 GCA_037951105.1 Echinarachnius parma | reverse complement strand
TAGCTCCTGTTATAATTCCAGGTTATCACATAGGTTTCATGTATTGCTCAATTTACTTTCACAGAGCTTCGCATCATCAGGCATCACGTTACGTATTTAACGCACTACACAAATGCCAATATTCTTCTACAACAATTTCATATTCAAACTACAATTTTCTTGCATCAATTTACCTCACACACATATTTTCATTTTCATCTACACTAATTTCAAACAAGAAGGCAAACTTTACATTTCAATAATATGAGGTTCATATGTACTTACAACATTGGGCCTGTATGAAAACAGCAATTTAACGGCGAACTTCCAGTGCCAACTGCACGACTAAACACGCGTGCATTTATTCCTCCTCAAGTCTACTGCCCTCTACGGCTTAGCTAAGCAAAATTCAGAAGCCTCGCTTATGACGTCACAAAACCGGACATCGTCCGCTACATCCCGGCCCCTTAAATGCGAATATACAATGAACATTTACACATCTTTACATCTCAATATACTCAACAACATGAACGGTCCTTTAAAGAAAATAGGTATCCCTTTAATTTGAATGGATACTCAATATACAACTACACTCAGTGATTAGTACTTTCTTTAAACTAACATACATATACTACAGTAGAACCTTTCAACAACAAAAAAGGCTCTGCTATATGAAGCCCCTTAAACACAGCAAATTAAATTCAATTCAGTGGGCCGTATGTGCTCACCATTATGATATTTTCACTGTACCATACCCTTTATACGCATATTATTAAATTGTCCAAATATACTATGCTTTTTCCCATAAAATAACATTATCATTTTTAAACAAACTTAATACAAATATATATAGTCTATGACTATTTTGTATTAAAACAAAACAAACAAACAACTTAAAGTACCAAACAGAGATAGACTACCCAGCCCATCAATATTGGCAGAAAGGGCAAACTATTTCCTGATCAATATTACTATTATGACATTTCATAATGTGTAATGTATCTCAAACAAACCTTCATAAAAAATGCTAAGTCAAATTAAAGGTTTTATAATAATAATTACTTCTTAACATAAAGCATGCAAACTAATTAAATGAGTAATCTGTCATTGTTCAACATTTTTTCTTTAATGTCAGTTTCTTTATTTTCCACTTTAAATCACTCGGTTGCAAATACAGTGTGTTGGTTGGCGCTCTTCCATCCAAGTGCATCAATCTTCTTGAGTTACATGTCTTGTCTTCAAACTTACTACTTCAATTCCAGGTTCACTAGATGAACATGTTTCTCCAAACCTTAAAATTGAAGACCGTTTATAAATTCACTAGGGCCTCAATACGCACTACTATTTGAAGCATAAATTTAACATTCTCATCGATTTCTAGTATCTCGCGACTACTTTCCTTGTAAGTAACTTGAGATCCCACGCGTGATGCTACAATATTTCTCAATTAAATGAGGCGGCGCTAGGCTCGCACCCCTGAATACTGTAGTAAATTACGATTTGCACTACTCAATTCAAGAATCTGCCTCCATGAGTAGACATAACTTAGAAATCGGTCTTTGAAGTATGGTGGTTAGGGTTTTCACTTCACACCGCCAAATGTTAACCTCCTGGTCTGGCGTGGTCTGAAGCACTCTTCCCATTGAGATGAGATCTCACTCAGCACTCTGCGCCGTGTCAATGGTTTGTCCTTGGGTGTGATCTTGTATGTCAGGCAGTCAAACTCAATGTTCCATTTTACACCCAGTGCCCTCTCAACTGGCAAGGGTACGGACATCTGGTAGTGACCCTCTTTCCTCTGAATACTGTCCTCCCAGACTCCCAGAGCTCTCTTATCATTGATGGACATGCACCTTGTCTGGTCAGCCAATGACTCAGTCGACTCCAATGGCCAGAATTTCTCCACTTGAAACTCCAAATTTGCATCGTTGGAGATGAAGCTCGAAGAAATATCAAGGTCCCTGCATTGGTTGCCAACTGGACCATTCACAGTCCACCCTAACGCAGTTTTCACAGCATAGAGTTGTCCAGGCTCACCGATTCTCACATCCAGAGGCACCAACACTTCGGGCACATCTTGACCAATAAGAAGCATGACCTCTTCAGGATTGGTGACTGGGAGATCCACATCTGCCAGATGCGGGAACTGCTTGACGTCGTTTCCATCTGCAATATGTGTACGACTCACATTAATCTTCTCCTTGGCATACACATGTGGGAGATCTACCTTATGTTGAGTTGATAGACCCTCCACCTCAAGGCTGACTGTAGTACATCTTGTCAGACTGCTTGGCTTCTCCAAAGTCGACATAGATAGGCTCTGCTCTGTACCTTTAGCTCCAACCTTACGGGTCAACTCCAAGGTGCAAAATGTTGACGTTGAACCAGTGTCCAACAGGGCATAAGTGTCATAGTAGGCGTCATTCCCTTTAGCTCTCACTCGTACCGGCACAATAGGGAGTGCCACTTTGCCGCCGGCCCCTATGACATTGCTACTAGTTACTGTAGCATCATTCTCAGACTCCCTGCCATCGTTCTCAGACTCTCTGCCATCGTTCTCAGACTCTTTGGCTTCATCCTCAGACTGTCGGGTAACATGAAGGAACTTCGTGTGTTTCATGTTACAATCCTTTACTGTGCATGTTCTGTTCATTTTACAAAATCTTCCGATGTGCCCCTTTTGTAAGCAATTAAAACACAAGTTCTCGTTTTTCGCCAACTGCAACCTGCTTTCAGGATTAAGCTCTTTGAATCTTTCGCATCCAAACAGGGAGTGGTGTCCCCCGCACTTGACACATGACCCGGTTTCGCTGCCTGGTGTCTCAGTATCGGTATTGAAGGCCCCCCTATGTACCCTTCCAGGTGACTTCATTTCTGATGACATCTTGTTGCCCTGATCCCTCACCATCAGTCTTCCAAAAACGGGATCATTTTCTTCATCAGAAACCTCCTGCACAAATGCTACCAGATCTGTGATAGAAGGAAGCCTGCCTTCTTTCCTGGTTCTTCCAACAACCCTTAACCACCGACCCCTCAGATGGTACGGGAGTCTCTCCACTATCCGAAGGAGGACGTGCTGTGATGTCAGCTCCGATACCTGGCCTATGGCTTCCAGGGTGATGACACAAGTTTGTATTTCATCTGCCAATTCTGCAAGGCCCTGTTTGTCTTGTGGGCCGATCCTCTCCCCATCTGTTATCTTTCTCAGCCAGGCATCTGCAATAGCTACAGGATTACCAAACTTTTCCTTCAGCAGACTCTTGGCCTTGTTAAAGCCCTCTGTTGGCTCTAAAATTGCGCAAGGCTGCAGGACCTTCTTCACATTACCTGTGCAGTAGTGAAGAAGGCGGGTTAGCTTTACTGCATCCTCCACAGATGTGTTGCCAACACTATTTTGGAAAGATCTCCAAAATTCGTGATATTTAAGGGGGTCTCCGTCAAATGAGATGAGATCGGCATGGGGGAGAGACACCGATTCCAGCAGCCTCTGCTGCTGGCGTTGGCCTTGTGCTAACAACTCGAGTATCAGTTTATCTGTTGAAGTAACTGGATACGGGAATGTGCCATTTTGTGTCTCATCTTGAAGTTCAAAATCTGCATAGACTTTCTCTTCCGCCTCTGCACTTGCTATCTCTGCCTTCAGCTTCAGATCTGCAAGTCTCTGCTTCAGTCTGAACTCCTGCAACTCCAGTTCGTGTTGCTCCTTCAAAACTTGGGCTCTAGCCTGAAGCGCAGCCTTCTTTGCAGCAGCAGTCCTTCTTGCTACGCTACTTGTGGTAGAGCTGACACCACTTCGTCCAGCCTGGCTCACAGAATCTTCTGCTTGACGTCATCGTCACCCATTTTCTCTGATGGCTTGACTTCTGTGTCTTCCAGTTCGACTTGTGGTTCTTCTGGGATAACAATCACTTGATCGACTTCACTCATGATGCTGCTCAAGCGTTGTTGTTGAACTGATGTAAGCTACAAATGTACCCTTGTACTAGCTAAAAGCCACCGTTGACGAAAGGATCACACAGATGACACCCTTTTGCTGATACCATGACTCCAACTGGCAAGGTTCAACCTTTAATGAAACACAAACAACAAAAGAATCATAAGCATCATCAATGCAAACAAATAAATCCACATACATGGCTTAATCAATGGAATATAATTTTTCATATACTCCCTTCTATGAATTAAGCAACATATCCCATAATTAACTCAATACAATTCAAAGGTGAATGTATAAACTACTTGTTCATTAATTTCTTCTTAGCAAATATTAAACAATAAATTGTGTATGAATCTAAACACATTTCCTACCAAAATGACTCAAATAATGCTTCTGTCAACCAAGAGACATTTAAATACAAATCATCACCAATTCCCAGACCCAACAGGTAGTGCTGTAACTGACCTTGATGATCGGATCGTTTGATCGGATCGGCAAAATTTTATCGATCTTCGAAATCGGATCGATGATCGGGATCGGATGATCGGCTATTTAAAAAAAAAAAAAAAAAAAAAAAAATCGTTTTTTTTTCTTTGGAAAATGATCCCCAAAAAACACAATTTGGGAATATAAATGAATACCAAAGCAACATATATCCATATTAATAAGCCCAAGGTAATCTTGTACGGGTATGCTTTCATTTCAAACTGATTACCTCTTCTTTTACAAAATTAGTCACGCCGATTTTGAGCTTAGTCCCATGTAATTAATTTGGCGTAACCTTTCAGAAACACATGGGACTAAGCTCAAAATCGGCCCGAATAATTTTGTAAAAGGAGAGGTAATCAGTTTTAAATGAAAGCATACCCATACAGGATTACCTTGGGCTTATTAATATGGATATATGTTGCTTTGGTATTCATTTATAATCCCAAAATATGTTTTTTGGGATCATTTTTCAAAGAAAAAAAAACGGATTTTTTTTTTTTTTTTTTTTTTTTTTTTTTTTTGCCGATCCGATCTTCCGATTTTTTCTGCATGATCGGAAATCGGCAAAAACGGTCCGATCATGTATGATCGGATCGTGATCGGCATGCCGATCCGATGATCGGTTACAGCACTACCAACAGGCCCAAGTATCATCCCAAACTAATCTACACGATGGGCTTGACCTACTTTTGTACCTACTATATTATCTTGGCCTACCTTTTATCATACAATATCTGTCTGTCTTCTATTTATTCTACAACATACCAACTTAACAATGTTACACCATGCATTTAACTTATTTACTCTAGCTCCTGTTATAATTCCAGGTTATCACATAGGTTTCATGTATTGCTCAATTTACTTTCACAGAGCTTCGCATCATCAGGCATCACGTTACGTATTTAACGCACTACACAAATGCCAATATTCTTCTACAACAATTTCATATTCAAACTACAATTTTCTTGCATCAATTTACCTCACACACATATTTTCATTTTCATCTACACTAATTTCAAACAAGAAGGCAAACTTTACATTTCAATAATATGAGGTTCATATGTACTTACAACATTGGGCCTGTATGAAAACAGCAATTTAACGGCGAACTTCCAGTGCCAACTGCACGACTAAACACGCGTGCATTTATTCCTCCTCAAGTCTACTGCCCTCTACGGCTTAGCTAAGCAAAATTCAGAAGCCTCGCTTATGACGTCACAAAACCGGACATCGTCCGCTACAGGTTCATATCATCGATATAACATACGATGGTTCATATAGGCGGTGTAGTGCTTGATAAATAACAGATGGGGAATTGGTATAGGTAGTAGAATGATTGTTGATTTTATTGGTCTTATTTTCTAAAGCGAGTTGATTTGAAGACGTACATTTTAATTTTATATCCGCATGTGATCACGGATGTCACATATTCTGTTCTGATATTCCCTGTATTATATCGAAACCATTCACTCAGTACGTATACGCATGTCTTTTACTAAAGGTTAGTAAATGTTAGTAACCGAAACCTGCACCATTACATTACAAACTAAAAGTTATATATAACTCCACCATGCTCGAAAGGTATAACAAATTACAAACGACTAAGTAAAAAAAACATTTTATCATTCAAAAAGAGCAGTTAAAAATACATCTTTTGTAAATTTTTGAAAAGTGTAAGCATTTTTTGTTTGTCAACGGTTGGTTCAAAATTATTGTGGGGCCCAACAATAATTACAAATGGTTATATTTATCGATATTTCAGCCGTCTCAAAACCGATTTTGATCAAATAAAGTTTATTCTGTAATTCAAATTGTATGCTCTTTCAAATTTGACACTCGGTTTTTCATTATCTCACAAACAATTATTTTGTGTAGCGCCCTCTATACCAAAACTCAACTATCCCTTTTTGTAATTTAGAGCGACGACGCGTTCTCATGTACATGTAATTGTAATTGCGCCCTCTCTTCAGCTTAGCAAAGTGATGGGGCATAATAGCGTTGCTGGAGAAATAACAGACGGAGGGAAATGGTCTAGAATTATACTATTGACTAGTTGCCCCCCCCCCCCCCCCCCCCCCCCGCCCCGCCCCGCCCCGACTGGATACAACCGACTAGAAACTGGTCGGGACGATCTTTTGAAAAAGAGTATATTAAATTGTAAATTCAGCAAGATAATGATACACTATTGGTGTATTGTCCATCGGACTATGTTTAAACGACGTACAAAATAATGGTGTTAATGAGCCCAAGAACAAAAATTACCTCATTGAAATGAATTACTGATCTTGCTATCACGTTACTCAATGAAAGATTTCCCACCCTTGGCACGTTTTACCCTCTCCCGACAATCATGCCCAATGCTACTTTTTGGTCACTGGATGGAGGGAATTTAGTAGAGAACAGACCATGAATTCCCCTCAAGGAGAAGATGTATGGTGGCATTATAGGGACACTTTGGCCAAATTTTGGCCAAATTATGCATATTTGGCCAAAATTTGGCCAAAATTTGGCGAATATTTGGCCAAATTTTGGCCAAATATGTATAATTTGGCCAAAATTTGGCCAAAGTTTGGCCAAAGTGTCCCTATAATGCCACCATAAAGATGCACACATTATCGTTTAACCTCTTGACGCTAAACGCTGCTGTTGTTGTTGATGTTGTGTGATGACAATCGGTCCAAAACTACTCTTGTTGCCAATTTTATTTCTCTTAATAATTCGTAATTATTTTTGTTAAAAAAAGTACTATATTTCAACTTGGACACGGAGACTTTTTAATGATATACAATATGGCGTCATCATAATCACTGATGCGTGAAGTTGTTTTTGATAAATTATACATCATTTGAAGGTAATTCCCTATGGGCATGCTACTATTTCTATCACAAAGAAATTTTGCATGATTCGAAGTACGGTTTACTTGTGTGTTGTTTACTCACACTACATAATTTATATGATACTCAATGTGTCATTATTGGTGTCTATATGCGTGTGTATTTATATGCACGAGTTTGTGTGATGAAGAATGTGTTAACCTGTTCCCTATGTTCACACCTTATTATCTTCTTTTTTTTCTTCAAAAAAAATGTCCCCTTATGTTTCCTTTTCTTTTTTGTTGTATAATTACGCCTGATAATCAAAACAATACAATACAATACAATATTCAATAATATATTTTTTGTAAATGTGAATTTAATCGCTATGGCACCTTTACCAGAAGGCAGTAACAAAAACATGTTTTTTATGAAATTCTTATGAAAAACATGTTTATTACCAAAAATATAAACATTATAGGCCTACCCATGTAGTTTTACAAAAATTGCATTCTTATTATTGTCACCCCTGTAATTAAAAAAGGCACATATATATAACCTGTACTTTTTAAATACCCTGTTATAAAAAGAACATAAGACATGTCATATAATACACACAAATATTGTTATAACGATTATAGTTACATTCATACTAACTTCGATTTTTTTAACACTTCATATCACTTCTTACAGAATGTTTGCGTCTTATTTTCAAATGTCTTACAAATAAACATGATGTAATGATAATAAATAATAATAATAATATAAACATTTATATACCGCAGCTTATACTATGTATACTCTACTGCGCTAAAATAATTATTTAATTATTATTACCCATGGTCATCAGGTAGGCCTACTTTTCAAACCCACACAATGATATTGCGTACAAGCACAAACAAGCCTACATATTTATACCAATTCACTACGACAATTTACATGAAATCATACTTAAAGTATAATACAAAGTTTACAAACACATTTACTTGTTGAATACACACAAGTTTGCAACAATGAAAAACATATAGAGCATAACTGTTGTATGACAAATTGTTATTTCAGACAAAGTGCGTTTTAACAAAGATACTACTACCTATACCCAGCTAGCCACCTGACGTCGGGCCGATGTCGGAAGTTGGTTGCCGGATGTCGGCATATCGCCGTTGGCTCGAGGTTAAAATGTCCGCCAGCCCAACATCGTCACGACGTCATTTTTGTGATATATTGGCATAACGTCATTTTCCGACAATGGCCCAACATCATCTCATGACATGATGTTGGGCCATTGTCGGAAAATGACGTTATGCCAATATATCAAAAAAATGACGTCGTGACGATGTTGGGCTGGCGGACATTTTAACCTCGAGCCAACGGCGATATGCCGACATCCGACAACCAACTTCCGACATCGGCCCGACGTCAGGTGGCTAGCTGGGTAACGACATCTAAAGATACAAAATGACAATAATAGAAAATGTAACCCGTTTTAATGCAACACAAATTGGAAACATAATATTTCTTTAAATGAAAGACACACGACTTATTGCGTGTAAAAGGGCAAACTATAGTAATAATATAGTAAAGGGCGTTGAGGTTCATAAACAATATTTTATTTTAATGAAAGACAACAAAAATCCGTTCTTGCGAATTGCACTATAATATACCTTGTTAAATTTGTTTAAAGAGTGCTTTACATGTTACGCTCTAGATATAGAAATTCACATGGACTGTCCCACGACACAACGGGTTAATATAAATGACAAACAACTCTAATTTTCATTTTTAGAGAAAATGTTGAGGTTTCAGATTAATCCCGAATAAAGGAAATTAAACAATACAAATTAACACTTTTGTATTAGTTTGGTTTGCAAGAAGGCTGTTACTTTCAACTAATCTCAGAAAACTAATAAGGTTGTTCTGTATAATACAAGTCTTGTATAAATGTGCCCTCCTCTCAAATAAAAAGGGAATCACGTGTGTCCTAATATTTTTACATTACTGGTGAGGTTTTTTTTTTTTTTTTGGGGGGGGGGGGGGGGGGGAACCGAAAATAATTCTGACTATTACATACAACCTTTAAACCGCTTATTTTCAGCCTTAAAAGAGGGATATGTAGATTCTATACCAAATTTAAAAGCCCTCATGTCAAACAAGAGAAGACGGGCAAAACAACGGATAATATAAATTATAATTTCACAACATAGTGAGGTTTCCTATAACAATCATAATTATAGGGTTTTAATATATAATCCCTTATTATTACCCGTCTCGGAAACTATAATATTAAGGTGTAATATGACCGAATATGATATATAAAAATACCAACTGACATCCCTTTAAAAATCAAACATAATACAAAATTATAGCAAAGCATAATATATATCCATTTTCAAACAATCTTCATTCAATTTCATTAATTGCTAACTTGTATGAATTTGATATTTGATTGACGATAGTTTGAAAATGGATGGGAAAACCTATTATGGGAGAAATGCATGCCGTATACAAAAACACCTTCTAACAATAATAATATAGGATATAGCAAAGAAGCTTATGTTATGTGCACTTTACGTGCACGTTTGATTGCAGTTCCCGTTGACCGGGGGGCTGTTTCACAAAGATCTTAAGTTGAACTTAACTCTAAGTTGTACTGAAAAAGTATGGTAAGCCATTTGGAATAAAATATATTCAAAGCAAAAAACATATACATTTTACATTAAGAAAATGAAATCTCCATGAAAATAGAAAAATATTAATGATTTGAATCAACATTTTATGCCTTTTTCCAAAAAATAATCAAAGAAACTAAAGGTTTTCCATGATTCTTATACCATCTTAGAGTTAAGTTCAACTTAGGATCTTTGTGAAACACCCCACGGGTAATGGTAATAGCGCTTAGAGGCTTTATTTCAATTGGCGCTCTATAAAATATATCATTATTATTATCATTATTATAAATACCATTATTATCTAATAGAAACAGTAACAAATACCGAGAGAAGAGCAAACAAACACAATATGGTGGCTCCCTAGCGTGACAAGGATATTCAACTCAATATTTCGCCGATTACAATAATAATGATGGCTTCGTACTAAACCTATACACAGTAACAAAAAATCAAACAACTTTTTAAACAACCAACAACGCTGTTTAAGCCGGTCCCTCTAACAACGTTGTTTAAAATTTTGAACAACCAAGATCTTGGTTGTTCAAAATTTTAACTTTTATACACATCTAATTTGCTGTGTGAATACATATTCAAGTCAATAATATATCAGTTCAAAATACAAAATGGTGGAAGATTTTAAACAAAAAAACGAGTATACTATAAAAACAAATATATATCTTTGATAAAAATAAAAATAGATTTGTAAACTTGACAACCAACTGAAAATGCTTCGAGGATAGAAAAGGTGATTCTCCGTCATTAGTATAATATATTTATACTAAAATCCTTATAATAATGATAATAATAATATCCATTTTTGTATAGCGCTTTATCACCGAAGTCCCAAAGCGCTCGGAGCATTATTACCTTGGCTTTAGCCGATCTACCATGATGAGGCACTCAAGCATTTAAAGGGGAAAATTCCCGCCAATTACCCATTTACTACACGTGGGTTGAGAGCAGCAAATGTGGATGTAGTGTCTTGCTGAAGGACACACTTGCCGCGGCTGGGAATCGAACCCACGACCCTCGTATTGAAAGACGAAGGCCCGAACCAATATACCGCGACACTCCCCTCTTATTTACGGGGTAGCCCATTTTCCAGACACAATTTTGTTAACATTGGACAAAATTAGAAAACACAATAATCTGTCAATAAAGTCGCTATAATACAGCTAAAAATACCTTACCGAAATGTGTTATCTTGGTATAATTTCCTCTGTGAATGATTCCCTATATGCCCATGTCGTTTCGTTCCCATATTTTGGGAAGTATGCCGTTCTTTTTTTGTGGGCCACCCCGTTTTGTTACAAAACTATTAAATAAATTATAAACAATATATGCACCATCACCAGTCAACAAACTTTAAATACTAATACTAATAAATAACGTTTTATTAACCCAGGCAAGCAACTTCAGTGACGAACACTTTTCTTCCAGCGGGCCCTGCATAACATTACCCTATACTCCACTCTAGGTATGCCGAGCGCTTGGCTAGAAGGTATGTTTTAGGTACCGTTCGTATGATGGTCTTTGGTATGACCCGGCCGGGGTTCGAACCCACGACCTTCCGTGCATCAGACGGACGCTCTATTCAACAAATTCAACAAAATATAATTATAAGGCCTTTGCGAACCACATGCAGACATACGACAATTTTGAATTGTTCATATACATTTATCTACGGTAACACGATATTATGTCAACGAAAAAAACTCAGCCTCATTATACATATTCAATGTTGATGGGATGAAATGATGAAAGACAGACTTAGTTATTCGCACGTTAGGTAAATGGTTACCAAAACAATTGCGGCAAGCCTCTTGTATACCCATGGTAAAAATATACTGTACAATTAAAATGTTAATGATGAAAATGATTACCATATGATTCGTATGTCAGTTGAAATTATAATTACCACGCATTTATCTTCTTTCTTGTTCACCAGTCAAGTTTTGTCATCAATAAGTCTCAATAATTATGAATTTTCACAATATATTTTCCTTCTTATTTGCGTTTATTCGTTATATACTTCCACCTGCTTGATTTCGTTATTCGTTATACATTATGTCCTTTTTTGTCTTTATTCGTTCCGAAAATGCTTAGTTTCTTTCACTCAACAAAAAATACAGTCTTTCTTCACATAAAAAAGGAAGCCAGATGAAACGGACGGTGACTGTTAGTAAAAGTAAAACGGTGGTTATTTAAACCCGCTTAGCGGTTCTCTTTTACACTATCACTGTATCAGGTAATTTATTCTTTAATTTCTTATGATTATGCAAGTCAAATCCATGTCTAAACCTGGTTCCGGTCAAACTTGCGTCCATCCCTTTTTCACAAAGTACATAATCATAATTGTGATTCTAGCTTACTGTTAAAAGCCCGTATTATGTTATCCGTATACTACCCTGTAAGTATCACCCCTAGTTTTCTTCAGAATTGTTATAAATATATCTAGGCCTATTAAATATTGTAATAATCAGATAATTTTGGAAGCAACATTATTGTGTCTTGTATTTGTTTGTAATATACTCGTCACTGTCTTGAACGACAGTGGACCTGGTGTGAATGCCAACTGTATTATTTAAAATAAAATAACAATCAAACAGATGACATCTTTTCGATGACTGTATACTGTTCCCCTTGTGCCACTCGCAGATCTCCAGGAGAGCGATTGTCTTTAGAGCGATAACTGACCGCTTGGTCTTCCCTTTTCACACTTGATCGGAGGTCAGATTTCAGTCGACTTTTCTCCTCCATATCTACATCTGCTTCCGGGTCAGACTTGAGTCTGTGCGCCCGTGCGCGCGTGCGCGGTCGCCGATGGATGACGTACATGACCGAAAATAGAATGACGGAGACCCCCCATAGCGCGGCGCCGAGAACCAATGCCAGCTTGTAAGATCCCGTCAACTGGTGTGTGACGCCTGGAACATCACACGAAAAGGGTAAAATATACATGAATATTTCATCAGTTAATGTGTAAAGGCAACTGAACAATAAGTATAGACAAAGCCACAACATACCATTGCTTTAATATATTTCTGCATAGATTAATAAATAATAATATATATTTGTAAAATGATTTAACATATGAGCTTTTCCTATTCCTGAACTAATAGTTTTGCACTATAGATACTTTCTTTGTTTAAAGCACCCTCTAAAGCAGATTTAAATATCCCGTTAACATAACTGTCACAGGCCCATAGCCATGACTTCTTAAGGGGGGGGGGGGGGGGGGGGGGGGGGGGGTGCGTAATTTACAAAAACGGGACCGAGACCGATCGTGGCTGAGACCGAGACAACTGGTCGAGTCGTGTAAGCGAGGGGCTGGGGGGGGGGGGGGGGGTCCGTCTCCCAACAAAATTGAGGCCGGACCTAGATCACTGGTTTAGTTGTGTAAGCAGGGGGGGGGAGGTGTCTTCAACAGGACCGAACAGGCCCAAGACCACGGGTTTAGATGGCCAAGACCGATAGAAAGTGGACTTTCTCCTTTCTGTATTTTGGGGGCTGTGTCCCTGCGTACGCACCCCAACACAACCCTGCCCACGGGCCTGCTGTCGTAAGACATCTACAGTAAATTTAAATAGACTTACCCGGTAGGACCGCTGCCAGTGCGCTACCTATTCCCCAGGACCGAACGTCATGGCGTAGGCCTCGGCAGCTCTGGACCGACCGCTCAACTCAACAGCGATACCAGTTGACAGAGAGAAATACTGGCCGCGTATAATAGCCCATCACTGTTCAAAATGGAATGAAATGAAATAAATATGTAAATGTACAATAAATAATGGCAAATAAACAACACAGCTCTCTCCCTTAAGGACTGTCATGAACAAATAACAGAAGGCCTAATTGATTTTCACCGTTATTTCTGTTCTCACATTATAGTCCTGTTGAGCTAACTATAATAAATAACATTTCTGTTCGTACATCATTATAAACAAGCTACAACGGTGAAGCATGCCGCTGCTGGCTTTCTGCTGATGATGATAATGAAGGTGATGTTGATGCTGGTATTGATGCTGCTGCTGATTGTAATGATGCTGATCAATCTAATTAATTATTGATTATGAGGATGATGATGGAGGTGATGCTGATGCTGATGTTGATGCTGCTGATGTGATCAGGATTCTGATAAATACAATTAACTATTTATTATGACGACAATGATAATGACGACGATGATGATGATGATGATGATGATGATGATGATGATGATGATAATGATGATTATGATGTTGACGATGCAAATTATGGTGATGCTGACGAAGACAACAACAATTGTCTGATGATGACGGTAATATTAAGGATAGTGATGTTTAGATGGTCGTGAGAGGTGATGACATGATGAATCGGAGAGAAACGATTGAGGTGAATGTAAAAACAAAACTTGATATGAAATGCGTAGCCATAGAAGATCCACGTTTGGATGATCACTGTTACTGAGAGGTGACGATATAATGAATCGCAGCTAGAAAAACTAAAAACTTACGAAATGCGTAGCCGTAGAAGATCCACGTTTGGCTGACCACCGTTACAGCGACGGAGCACATGGCCGCGACTACGGCAAGAATTGGGTAGGTGAGGATGATTGAGAACGGGAGGAGGTGGACGAGGAGAATGAAGGCACGTCCAAACAGGGCGCCCCCGGCGAGCAGGGAATGCATCAGCGCGATCTTGTCATCGGCCACGCCCTCCGCTGTGAGGTAGCTACCCTATAATGAACATGAACGGAAAGGGAGGTTGAAACGTTTACATTTGTGTTGGTGGTGGGTGGGAGGTAACCATAGTCAAGGATGGCTGGAAACGCTTGCATTTGAGTTTATTTTATTTCACTACGGTGACATACTTGATACTTCAGTTCAAGTTCGGGAACGTCTTTAGAGACAAGGAATGCATCAGCGAGATCTTGATCTGATCGTGTAGCTGTGTGCCACGTGTGCGTATTAACATGGCGCCTCTCTGAAGACTGGTTAAAAAGCGCTCTCTATAACACGACGACCCTTTCACTTTAACATTCAATCACGAAGGGTGCCACCTAGCAAGTCAGGAATGTATCATCGATTTCATATCATCAGACACACCCTCCGCTGCCAGAACGCAACCTACAGGACCTAAGGAAAGAATCTATAAGGATGACAACAAGTTGATAATCGTGGTTAATGCGCAGGGCTCAACATTTACCTTTTTGTCAGTGGCTCGGTCGGGCCAGTGAAATAATTTCTTCCCCTTTTCTGGTGGCCCGAGTGAACAATTTACTGGCCCAAAAATGTTATTTCATGAGTAAACTTCTTACTATTCAAAATATCACTCTTTCCTGATCAAACTTGAGATTATATATAGATGAAGAATGACATGGAAGAAAACAAGATTTTTCTAATTTTGTCAATGTCGGGGTGAAAATCTACTTGCCCGATCGAGCCACCAAAAAGATGACTTTTATACATTTTTGATGGCCCAAAGTGCAATTTCACTGGCCCTGGGTCAGCGGGCCAGAGCGAGTGTCAAGCACTGGACTTAATATGGTATAATCATGAGAATGTGGATAAGAATACGGGAAGAATACAGACGCCAACGGCATAACCCTTGGCCGATGTTGTTGAATTCCTGGCGAAGGACGTTAATTGACTAATCAATGTTAACGTCAATGGTTAAGAGCATTAAGAATCTTGTATATAAATGAAACCGAGAATTTTGACACAAGGTCGTAAAATATAACGACCAAAGGTTTATGAGCCGTTGCTAACTTTTAGCAAGTGACTGTAATATTCAGAGGTCAATTAAAAAACCTTTTAAAATGTTATATATTTGTACAGACGAGATCATATTTCACATTGACAGCACGTACAATCACAAAATTGCGGGTATACTTTCGACACGGCATTTCATCGTCTCAGTAACGCAGTAAGTAGACGTTATAACTGCTAGTTATTTTTGGCAAAATGTTCATACACATTTTGAAATAACTGATAACAAAACTACTTGAGCGCTCTGCAGCGCTACCGGAATTTGATGATGATGATGTCAACCATTCAGTCAAACATGTCTTAGTGGCCACGCAGCCAACACCTGCCAATATTGGCCACCGAAAACGATCTCCTGCAGAGATAAACCGTGTTATGGCACCTGTCTTTAGAGTTCATCTGTCTATTGCATATGTTACAATGACCGCTTTTCTGGTTTTCCTTACGTAGGTTTCACTGTATGAGCTTTCTTCCAAAAGGCGCTATATCCACGTTTTCAACTTTCGATGAAAACAGGTTTCTTTGCCCAACTTTGTACACGTGGCTATGGGAATATGAAAATGTAATTTTCTATATTTTGATTTTGAATGAGTAATTTTTCGTAAAATGTAGATTCCTAGATAGCTACATAGCTTATAAATGTACATATATCGTTAACTCAATTTTTATGGGAAGTGGATTTAGCGCCTTTTGGAACTGAGCTCTATTATATTTTTGTTTTAATTTTGATAGGCAACAATGATGAACTTACAAGATTGATGTGGATGAAGGAGAGAGTGGTAAACGATACCACGACACCAATCACGTAGATACAGAAAGGCGGTTTCCTTAGCAACTCCCGGTATATCCTGAAAGATGAGGTATCTCCCTTGGATACACGGGTATCCTCATTCTCTCCTCCCTCCTCGTTATCATCGTCTTCCAAATTATCGTCAACCCCTACTTCTTCGGCTTGCATTACCACCTCGTCCGCCTTCGTCTTTCCATCGACCTCCACTAGATCGCCTATTAAAGGAATATAACATAAATCGAGTTATCTCCGAATCCGATCAGACATATAATGTTTACTATGTCATGCTGCACGTCATTCCATGTTGTGATATACAAGCCAAAATAACGATTTATATTGTATAACGAATTTTTGGTTTCAATCGAATAAATTATAATTACATTGTGCGATAACAAATTCTTGCGATTCCAGGTTTGCATGGCGAACATAATGATGATAAATGTCGGTAACACAAATTTGAAAATTTTCGCCATTATACCTTTCAGTGATTTGTATTCCTTCACACCGTCCTCGTCGACATCGTCATCCAAGAACAGATTTCGAGGTGGAGGTCGAATGAAGCAGAGAAGAAGGCCGGTGTAGACGAAGGTGATGCCGCCGAGAAGGCGAAGGCACCATCTCCACCCCCACGCGTTGGCCGTGATGTTGATGACGGGGCTGTAGATGAGGATAGCTGCATGAACGAAACAGACATGAAAGAGATCGAAGATCAGTTAGACCCCGTTTACAGTGAAAAAAAGGCCGGGCCGAGACGCGTCTCGGCCCGGCTTTTTTTCACTGTAAACGCTCAAAAGGGCAAATGCGGGGCCAAAAGTGGCCGCGCATTTGGCCCCGCTCTGGAGGTAGTCTCGGCCGCGGCCGAGACGCGTCTCGGCCCCGCTTTTTCTCACTGTAAACGCACGCAGGGCCAAATGCGGTACCAAATTGGGAAAACAATTCATTGCAAATAACGCGCCTTTGTTCTGTGACCCCAGCGCGAACCCAAAATAATGGTTTGTTTACATGCAGAGCGCCACTACGACAAGATATTGAAAGGGCGGCCGGGCCGCGAGGGCCGAGACCGCCACTGTAAACGCAACAAAATTGGGGGGGCCGAGTACCGCAATTTAAGCAGGGCCGAGACGCGTCTCGGCCCGGCCCTGCACTGTAAACGGGGTCTTAGTATTAAGAGGAGAGGGAGATAATTATATAGAAAGGGAGGAAATATATAAAATACATTAGTATTGAAGTGAACGAGAGGGTGGTAGGCATCTCCTACATCCATCTATCTCTTTATACACCCCCCCCCCCCTTCTCCCGCTCGATCTATCCTTCTACCCACCTCTTCCAAATGCACCATATTTCCCCCTATTCACTCCAATATTCGAGTCTCCCCTCCTTACATTTGAAGTAAGAACTATGTCATTCAGGACGATATCCCATTGACTTACAGGCTTAGTTACCGTGACGTTAAATACTTGTTGCTGCTCTACCGAAATGCAGGCTATTTTGTCGGGATTAAGTGCCCCCGCATTCCCCACAATTGACTTACCGATTTCAAAGCACATACCACCGGTGGACACTGGCCCAGTGCAGTGCTTCTGATCGAAGAACTGCGTGGTGTAGACGCACCCCGCAGTGTAAATTACCACGCTGCTGCCGCCGACCAGCAGACTGTAGGACAGGAACGCGGGCCAGAGCTCGTGGATGAAACTGGTGGCCACCAGACCGGCGGCGCAGATCAGACAGGAGATCACCATCGTGAGGCGGTAGCCCAACGCACGGACGATAACGTTGGAGAGCGGAGAGAAGATACATGTCAAGCACCAGGGCAAGGCACCAAGCCAACCTAAAATAGAAGTATGTAATATAACAATAATAAGGGTCGATAGGTTAATGCTGTTCAGAAGGTTTGCTAGGTCCTAACGGAATCTTCATCGGACATGTCGGACACGATATTACGATTGTGGGAGGGTGGCCCAATAATGCACGTGCGATGACATTGAAAGAGGGAAGACAAATTAGGTCACACACCCGGGTAGGGCACCGAGCCAGCCTAAAGAATAGATGAGTTAGACGATACAAATAATTGACAGATCATAGCGGAATCTCCATCTACACGATGGCACCAAGGTTAGGCAGTAGGCGGTAGTCGGCGGCGCAGATCAAACAGGACAGCCGATTCCATACGCGTATCCATTCATTCATTGAGTACTTTTGGAAATTGCGTATCAATAGACAATGGATGCTTTTAGAACATGACCAACACATATTAGTTAGTATCCCAATGGCATTGGACCAAATTTTACTAACATCCTTTAGTGTAGATATTATGGCCAATTTAATGTTAAGTTAGATGCATTAAGATAAAGGTATGTTTTTAAAATTAGGGTTGAGAAGAATAACAAAAATACGATATTTATAGGAGGTTATTTAAAAAATATTGGCATTATTTTGTTTTCTCGTATTGGGCCTGGAATGGACGGTAAATGTAGCCGCGCGCGAGGCCGACGATGCTGCATGCGCATAGCGCTGCATGCATGGGCGGCCCCCCGGCCGCGCCCGGCGGTACCGCCGGTAGCTACCGGCCGCGCCGGTACCTAGTGAGCTAGATGGGGAACCAGCTAGATATCCCGTCATATATACTCATACAGCTTTTGCCGGTCTTGCGCACGTGAGTCAAATCTGAACTGAACGAAATTGTCACTGAATCCTTGTTTTTCGGAGAATTTACTTCGGGAGCCAAAACTTCACTCAAAGTCAAAGGTATGTAGAAAGAATAGAGTCAATTACATAAAATTTTAAGACAAAGGCCAAGGTCAAGGACAGGTGGGATGGGATTCTGATTTCTAAATTCTGTGTATTACAATACACAGAATAAAGTACTTAAAGTCTTGACTTGTTCACTTGGTCTTGCCTCTTGGACTTGGCCTTAGTCTTAGAAGTTAGGGCCAAGGCCTAATTCTTATTCTTTTATATTCTTCTTCTTCTTCTTCCAGTTAGCAGGTTAGTACATCCCTCTACAAGAGTACCGTAGGGGGTGTAGAACTTGGCCAGGGGGTGGAACTTGGGTTGAACCACGGCTGTCTTTGAAATTAGATTTGCTGAGAATGCACTGAACATGCGACTTGAAAATTATATCAAACGATTTATCTGCATATTGCGCATAAAATGCATGTATCATGCTGTTCTGAAGTCTTCCCGGTTATCCAGAAAATCGCTTGAAAGTCAGTCTTTAATCTAAAAAATGTGTTATATTTTATTTTTTTCACGATAATTTTAGATTTCAATTTTTATCATCTTGATTCTCGCATTTGTAAATCAAAGCTCTGTAGTTCATTTCGGTAGAAACTTAGACCAATTAGACCGCAATATCGAGGTGCCTTCGCTGATGAAAAATTATCGCTCAACGTCAATTCGGGTTTCCGCAAGTCGGAATTTTACGTCCGAAGGTTCAATTTATCGCAGTGTACTAGAACTTGGCCACCGCGCACTTGTGTGTACAAAGCCTATGGCGCACTGTGCTGTTTCTGACCGTTTGTATCTGGCCAAGTTCTACACCCCCTACGGTATAGTCGTACTTTGGTGCAAATGGTGCTCGGTCACGGGAACAGTGGTGATCGTGGAAAGTGCAGTAGAACAACTAACTAAATGATGCAAGTAAAAATCCTCTCATCACGAGGATCATCGAAGGGTGAGTGGGTTCAGACGGCTCACAAAGGTCTCGAGAGTCTGCGCTGAAACCACAGAGGCTGGAAGAGCATTCCAGATGCAGATAACGGCATACTCGTGTATTAGGCCCCACCCATTGCTATACACTAACATAACCTAACCCTAACCCTAAACCCTAACCCTACTTTAGTGGCTAAGGGTCAGATTAGTGGCTATAGGTCAGATTTAGTGGCTAAAGGTCAGATTTAGTGGCTATAAGTGAGATTTACTGGCTACATAAGTGTATCCAGTATAGCAGTGGTGGGGCCTAGCCCTAAGTAATACACGATATTGCCCAGATAACACTTGGGAAGAAGCATTATAACACTGTTATTAACATAAGTCATAACACTATTTTATATACAGTATCTAGTAAGTAAGTAACACTCGGTTAAATGAACCAGCACCCCAAAATGATATACTTATCATACTAGAAAGGTAACACTAACATCTTTGGCGCTAATGTGCTTTCGTACTCCTTTTTTTAAAAATTTTTCCTACCAATTTTTTCTTATTTTTTTTCAACACCGCCTAGCTCTCGGCATAGCTGCTCGTGAGGTTCCGCTGGGTCGTAAGCTAGCTGCTGACTTGATTTGTGTGGTACGCGCGCGCGCCCGCCGTAACAGGCAAAAGCCCACCCCTACTAGACAAGGGGTTAACTGCATGCTGCATTAACCCCTTACTCTATTCCCTGTTAAAAAGCCAGATAGTCAGCTGCCCTCATTGTCCAGGCAGACAATTGGGAAATCCCCTGTCTATGTAGTCTGAAACTAGATGTTTTCACACTACTGAATTGACCATTTTAAAGCTGGGTTTGTATAAATGGCATAAACAGTTATAGCATGCCTTCATTGAAACATGGTGTAATTCTTATAAGTAGTTCAAAGCTGGTTGTAAAGAACTCCTTGGTCACAAATTGACAGGTCTACATTCCTTGTTATAAATACACTTTGGAATGCAATACAAAAGCCACATGTCATGTCCAGACACCTATTGAAATGCTATCTATTCACAATCTTACAGGCTACAAGTAGAAGTCAAACTTCTTTTGTCTGTTACTGTTAGGTTATTCAGACAATAATCTCTTGAATAATCCCTTTAGCCCTTTGATAATAATGGCTGGCAGAAAAGTCTAAACATGTAAACAACTGTTCTAAAATCAGTAGAGGAGGGCTCCATAGTCAGAAAGCTAGATATTTAAAAACTGGAATTTAAAGTGCTTCTGACATTGAAAAGCTCATGTAAGTTTGAAATGATATCAAATTCTAACCCCCTGTCATGTTAAGTTTGATTGAATGGTGAGATTTTAGGTGGAAATTATTTTATAATTTATGCCAGTCCAACTAATTTGTTTACTGCAGCTTGCCTATGAGAGTGGCCCAAGGGTGGCAAAAGCCGCCCAACCGGTCTGCGACAATTTCAGTCGTCGATTAAAGTCTAAAAAAAGGGCTTTAATGTTGGATCAAAATATATACCAAACCATCGAGGGATAAAGACAAAGTGCAGTAACTTAGTAAGTTATACAAACTAATTTAGTTGAGTTTAAAGAAAAATAAAGCCTGGAAAAAAAATAAGAAAAAATGGGTCCGTAAAAGGGGAGTACGAAAGCACATTAGCACATCTTTAGTATTACATTCCTTCAAGAAGTACGCAAAAAAAAAAAAAAAAAGAAGATATAATCATTAAAATGCATCACCATTCTCAACCATGAGTTAATGTGGTCTGAATTGTGAGACTATTATCAGACATTATGTCTGCAGAACGGAGCGCTTGCCTCTGTGTAGTCTGTAGAGCAAATGTATCATCAAAGATTCTGTTGACGTATGTGTAAACGCATTAACGCACTCGCAAATGTTCAACCCGCGCGAACCAGTTAGATAGCCGTGGATCCGCGCGAACATTTGCGAGTGCGTTAATGCATTCACACATACATCATTCGAATTTGGATGACACATTCGCTCTGTATCGAGCTCCCCGTTCTGTAGACATAATAGTCTCACAATTCAGACCGCATTAACACATGGTTGAGAATGGTGATGTGTTTAAATAATATATTTTTTCTGAAAAAGATTTTTGTATACTTCTTGAAGGAATGTAATACGAAAGATGTTACCTTTCTATGATAAGTATATTATTTTGGGGTGGTGGTACGCTTTAAGGGAGATAGGCAAATATTGCCTGACTAACTAGATTCATATTCAAAGGCGAGGCAATACGGAAGATCTAGTGAGGGCAATATTTGCTGTGTAGCCGAAAGAAATTCCAGTCAATATTGTAATTATTTAATAATCAGACATCTCGAGGGAACATGCGATTCCATTTATTTGAAAGGCACTAATTACCCAATTCTTAAATTATTGAGCGATGTTTAAATTTCATGTTTAAAATAAAATGCACAAAAGTTTGACTTTGCCTCAACTAGTGCTGTTGAGTCACGGGTACCCGGGTCCCGCCGAAAAATCTTGAGTCCCGGGCGCAAAAATCGATACTCTATATCCCGAAAAAAAAGAGCAAAAAGTCCCCTTTTGAGTTATCTGCCCACTCTCATTTTCTTTTCATTCCCTTTTCCCTCTTTGAACTCCCAAGTTATCTGCATTTTTATCACCTGAATGAACATGTTTTCCTAGCGAGGTGACATGCCGATGGCGAAATAAACAAATGGGTAAATTTCGGTTACCCGGGACTCGCCCGAAAAATTATCGCGAGTCCCGGGAGGGAAAAACTCCCGAAAACAACAGCACTAGCCTCAACCCAGTTTCTAAATGATTATTACTTAGCTAGTGCGTAAAACAATATTACGTCGGAATTAGACACGCGCAAATCATTCATAAATGCGTGTATGATTTTGCGCACTCATGCTGTTAGAACACGCCTTCATGAAATCGGATTTATTGCCCGGCAAATTACACATAGAATCCCATTGACTTTTCTGAGCGGGCAGTATGATTTTTTTCACCCCTAGTGATGTTGACCTACTTTACTTGTAGGGCAATATGGTTTTAAGACTGCCCTGCTCAGATGCCTATTTTTGGCTTTGGCCCATGTATCAAATCAAATGTATTGATCAAAATTGTATCAGGAGTCATTAATTTATTACATGTCATGTCATGATAGCAGAAAGAAGATATGTTTTGCATTCATAATTATGATAATTATCAATTCAAAAGTACAAGCATGTTAAAACAATTAGTGCCCCCTTAATAACTTATTTAAGCGCTTAGAGACTTAAATTTAATTTTTGTGATTTTGCGCTATATGAGAATTGTTTATTATTATTATTATTATTTAAATTCCCTTTTTGCATACAGATGGTGAAATTCAAGCCACCCCGAGTGAAGATCACCACAATTCGTGGTGGACGAGTTTTCAAGAGGAACATGCCATGTTGGCCTTCCCAAACACTGCATGCTGTTGACGAGTTTTTAGATGTGGTGGAAGTGCCACAGCCACTGCAGCAGGACGAAACAGCTGCCCCTGGACCTAGCACCTCCTACTCCCAACAGAGGATGCAGGAGAGAGGGGCATGGGAGGAGATAAAACTGGCACTAAGGATAGCCTTCTATCAGTCCAGTGTTCCAGCAGAGGATAGCTGCATGGTTTGCAAGCTGAAGCCGGACTTTGTGACCACCTGCCGATCATGTCCTCATTCCATCTTTTGCAGAGGCTGTGCAATTACCTCGCATCAGCAACATGGAATGATGCATACTCTTCTGGAATGGCAGGTATGTGTATACATCTTAACAATTGAAAAAGTTGAAAAGTTGAATTCCAAACATCCAAATGGCTTCAAACGCTTCTGCAATGTAATGCTAATATTATGCGTATCACGTCAGACTCCCCGTCGTCAAGCTGAACAATGGTAACTATGTGTGGCAAGCCTCGGCCATCTTAGCTTGCCGGACATAAGGCTCAAATCCGGATCCACTGCATTGTGATCACTGTATGTGTCATTCGATAGCCGCTCATGCCAGCAAATTCAATAATCTCGTTTACAGGTCTTGGGGTCTATTCAAATTCGAAGGCCAAACGTGTTACAATTTCGGGCAGGCAAATTTTTTCAAACATTTCAGTAATGCTCAAAAGCACGGTTTAGTTGCGCATCGTGGTAAAATATTCATGAGAGAGCATTGTATTGGTCCATCAAATGAACACATTTGCTGCAGTATAAAAATACACATTGGTGCATTGTGGGATAGAACACACTTGCTCGCGAAATTTTGTTATTAGAATTTCAAAGCCAATCATGCCTTATTTACACAAAATTGTGTTTGTTGTCCTAGAATATCTGTCTTTCAATCAGAAGTTTGAAATCGTGTTGAAGTCCACTTAAGGAATAGTTCAGTTTAGTTATAGAGGTCAATGCGCAAACTAATTAACTAGGATTATTAAAGCACTGCATATATATGGGCATTCCCACGGGAATGTGGACATGAAATGAAAAAAAAAAAAAAATTGGCTAAATTTCACATCCTATTAATTTTTTCTGGATTATTTTTTCATAAAACATGATTCTGCAGTAAGTGCTTTCAGTTTACTTGAATTTTTTGCTTCTCTGACTTCTTAAAGGAGAAACAGAAATCATACACGAATCTCCACATATGGGGTCACCCTGTGCAAATTTCAGGAAAACCTTGATATTTTCTATTTTTGCTGGCATTTTTTACTATTTAAGACACAAAATTCGATGACAGATAATCACAATACCTGTTCAGATCAATATTTTCAACTGAGTGCTCTAAAACTTATATATTTGTTAGGAATCAAAACCTCCGTACAAACCGTAACGCGAGTTACCGATGTTTAGGCATCCTACTATTTATTCACAAATTGTTAGAGGCGTTTTGTTTTCAATACTAACTCATAGGGACACCTAGTAATGTAAAATTAGCACACAAAATATTTCACTAGGATTACAATTTAAATGGTGCTTTTCACAATTTAGTGGGTCATGAATTTTGGCCATGTCTTTTTTTCGTAATGCGAGTTACCGAACAGGATTCTTCTGCAAAGGCTACTAAAGGCAGCTCTGTCAGTCTTTTTTGTGTTTTCTAATAAGTATTCTTCAACTTGTTCCTTGATGATACAATCAGCCAACAGTCCCATAAAATAATGGAGTTACAACACTTTGAAATAGTCAATGTACGGTTATGTGTAACACGAGTTACCGTGGAAATGCCCACAGTCTGTATATAGAGTCTCGAGACATGCTGCAAATTAATGTATTGTCTATTTATATTATGATTATTACTAGTGAGATAAACTTAGATTTTGTACTTTCTCTTTGCTTAATTTCAATTGTTTGCAGAATGAGTATCCACAGACAGTGAGCTACCAGTGCACATTCACACGGCCAAATCATGAATGCAATTCACGGACTACAAGATCTATCAAAGCTTTCAATGACAGTGGTAAGTAAATTAGGATATTTTATGTCTATTGCAAATCTTAATGTAACATTACTTTTGAAGTGCCTTAAAGGAGAATCATAAAAAAACCCTAAATATGACAATATTCCAATATACAGAAAGCTTATAAGCCATAGAATGAGCTTGAATAACATTTGTGGCCGCCTCTTGATGGTGTCGGTCATTTGTTGGAAATATAGAAAATGAGATTTAAGTGTTTTGGATTCTCCAGGATTTCAGCTTTAAAATGATATATAATTTGATACATATTAGTTTGTTGAAGGCGATTTATGCAATTTAATAACGTGGACCAGAGCATCAGTTTGATTTTCTTAAACAACAGAGAAAATCGCTTCTAAATTTTTGCATCATTCAGAAAAGCCTTCTCACAAATCAAGCGAAAAATGAACAGTTAGCTTCCCTGTCTTCGTGATCGATCAATAAAATGTACTATTCATTGTGCAATGTACAAAGTGTGCACTGAGCTGCTAAGTACCGTTTTATACCACCAAACAAAAGACAAATATTGAGAGAGCCTGTAATTTAATGATCGAACAAATTTGACTTGATAACACTTGGTTTAGACAGGCTTTAACTTATACTAGTCATATTCCAATTAATTTCAGGTCAACTGCACACTGCATATGTCACATTTTGCAGTTGTGAGGCACCAGCTGCAACACTGGTCCGATATGGCTTGTGGCCATGCTCAGCTGTGTTGCCAGCAACTGCTGTCTCCATTGATCTGATGGACCTGATCCTCTGCCTCATGATGGAGGGGCAAGTGTCCCTGAAGGCCATCTGTTCTGCTTTGAAGCATCACTGCTACCTTACGGAATCAGAGGTAGCCTTTTTGTATACTTGTATGTAAACTGTATGGATAACATGATGGCTTGTTTTAGATTTGTCTTCAATTTATTAATCTTTTTTGTTAACCTAGGTAGGCCTCATGTACAAAGTATTTAGGTACAAGGGGAGGGTGTAAACTCTGATCTAACCACTTGTATGAAAAGTGCATCCTGATGGGCAAGGGGTCATGAAAAAAAGCACACCTTTGTAGAATATTAACCTTCTACTTATTACTTATAATTTTCTATGTACTTCTAGTCATTCGATAGTAAAAACAATTTAATATTCATACAGTTTTCAGTAAAATCTATAGATTTCTAGTTTGACACATTTAAAAAGCGTTCTTTCATGAATAATGTCTATTGATTTGGTTATCAATCTTTTCTGAACAATTCACTTAATTATCTGCTGCTACCACGTTGTTCCACTCAATGAAGAAATTATGAAAATATTGGTGTATTTTGTTTTTTACTTCAAATTTATTATTTGTAGGGAAACATGCTCTACCGCAGTCTAGTTGGTGAGAGCATGGAGCAGTTTCGCTTCTTTCGCCATATGGTTCGTACCCTGGCGGATGCCAATATCCCTGGAGCTGGAGAGAACAAACCCATGGCATGCCCAGCCTGTCCCAAGGTAATCTTGCTTTACATTTTACATAAAGTATGTATGTTTTATAATCTGTTCTGATTAAGTTTTAGAAAAGCTTTATTCTGATTTAATTGATTGTGTGTTCAAAACATGTTTTGGCTGTTTTTAAATCACTGAGCTTTATTATATTATTAATGTTTTATTACAAATAAAGAAATGCTTTGGAAAGCTGGATCACTTCACGTGTACCTGCGCCTTTCTTTAAAAAATTGATTTAATTATCCTTGGGATTGGCTGACTTTATTACATTACAAAGTCATGGTTTGAGCACTGGCCTTGCAATCTGGAGGTCTTGGGTTCAATTACCAGCCAAGCCTATTTTTCTTTACTCATTTTCAGTCATTCAAATATTTCAGTTTGAATTCTAAATGTTTGTAGCTTGTATATATTAATGTAGTTTCAAATGAGGTACCATACTGACATAAAATAAGGAATTTACAATAACTAGCATACCTTTCCATATTAGTTATCTTCAAAATTAATTTTAACATTTCATTTTTTATTTGAATACAAATTTCATTTACAAATTACAAATATTTAATAAATAATAATTTCAATAATATTTTATCTGCTCAACAAACGGAATCTCTCTATTGATGTTGTCATTTGATTTTTAATTGAAAACAAAAAAATCATTTACAAATTCTATTTATTTTTTATTTATATTAATTTCAATAATATTTTATCATCCCAACAGATGGGTCCGGTTTTTGTCAGCCTGGACGGAAATTTTGGGTTAGTCCGAAAGCGGTCATCAGGGACTAGTGATTACCCACCTAACCATGCCAGTGCCATGTTCATCAATGATGCTGAAGTTCAACAATATGTTGACAGTTACAACGGCACTGCACAGACTCAACCAGACGAAACCAATGTAATTTAATTTATTTTTATTTTATATTTTATTTTATTTTATTCTGCAGTGTTTTGCTTTGATCTTATATCAGTTTAGCATCTCAAACCATTCTTATACCATTCAATATAATGAAATGTTCTATTCCATGCTTTATTATTAACCCTCTTTAATGTTTTAGCCCTTTCTCTAACCTAATCAGCCAGGGTTATTTTGACTATGCTAAAGTGGGGGTGTATATTTGTGGATCCCCACCCCCCCCCCCCCCCACTTACTAATGCATGACAATCATACATTTTGGCACACAGATAGCCTACAACCTAAACTACAAGATTGCATTGTTATTGTTTGTACTTAAAGGGTACCACTTCCCAAAATGATACTCAAATTAGAGAAGGGTAACATTTTTAGTATTTCATTTGGATCCTACAATAACTTTACTCAAATATGTTTTCAGAAAAAAAAATATAATTTGAAAACGCATCACTATTCTCAGACATGCGGCCATGCAGTCTGAATGCTCAGACTAGCGGCTAGCGGCGCTCTGTGCAGACCGAATGAATCACTCGGGATTCTATTGACGTACGCATGTGTTGCACTGGCGTACTCGCAAATGCCGGGCTGTGTGGAACCAAAAGATAGCCGTGGTTCCGTAAGGTGTGGAAATGAATTGCTTTGTTTATGAATTACACAACCCTTTGCAAATGTTGGGTATCTATTTGATACACAAAACTGTACCAAAACATATAATGATGTGTTGTCCTTTTACTGGTGGTCCCCTTTAATATGAATTAATAAAGCAAATTCATGCAAATTTTTCTTTTTGTCTGTCAATCATCATTAGTGTGCATGAGTAGTAAAAAATGTCCTCATATATTTTTTTGTTTCTTATCCCCTCACTCTGGTGGAACAAGGGTAAAAAATCTTTATCCTAAGAATTTGTACACAAATTAGCAACTTGGGGGTTGACACTTACTTCCAAAAGGTCATATGACTTTGGAGATAAATGTGATGAGTAAATGCCACATGCTTCTTGTTATGACAGAAAGACTGCAGTAATTTCCAAGCAGGGACAACCATCCGGACAAAGAACCAGACGAAGAAGTTGGCCACAACTGGCGTGTTTGGAGCTGCATGCCGACACGGAATTCCCCTGGTCTTTCTGAACATGGAGCATGGCGAAAGGTAAATTACTGTTTAGAACAAAAAGTGTGACGAAATGTTTGTCGGAGAGGGTATTATTAAATTAACCTCTTTTGTATTTTGTACCCTTGACCATCAGATAGGGATTGGGGACTGTTGTCTTTTTCTGGAGTATTTACTACTTGGGACTTGCAATGATTTTGTGATTCAAGTGACCAACATTGAGTACATTTTTGACAATATATCATTCTAAAATACATCAACATTGTAATTTAATTATTTGATAGTTGTGAATTTGCAAACAAAAAAACACAACACGTGTATGCTACTAGGTACAAATATTGATTTTATTAAATTTTCATAAATTACTATATATTTTCGAATTAATATATTCTGAAACAAATACAATTTTCATTGTTTCATACACTTCACTTAATAAATTTTCACGGCCTTCAGACGCTTCACCCCCCCCCCCCCCCCCCGACTGTACAAAGACCTAAAATGCCCATTGATGTACAAACAAGTAAAATTTCACAAATAATCTTGGTTGATACCATTTTTACATGCTCAGACTAATGAAAACACCACCATTTCAGTTAACACAAACCCGATCTGAACTTGAAGTGACATTCATTTCAATCAATGCGGGGCGGGAGTTATCTTTATGGAATTTTGCGTATAAATGATGAAACACGCCGGGGTACCGTCTATGTCATCAAATGCCCAACACTAACACTACAAGGCTGGTGAGCAGACAACGCTAACTAAACACCAGCAATCATGTGGCACTGCCTTGAAATACATCATAAACAAAGGTCAAACACCAATTCATTTCAAGTACAATGTGTAGGCTGCAGTTAGTCTTGACTAAACACCAGCTCAACAGCATGTATATATGATATTCTACCTACTTATCAATAAACATCATAGTTTGTGTGTATGTGTGTGTGTGTACTGGGGGGCGGGGGGTGGTGTGTCATGGGCCCCCGCCCATATCAATTTAATTCACAGCTTTTATGTAATTTGATTTGAAAGAGAGTACAACAAGAAAACTCAGATCGACTATACTTACAGGGAATATTGTTATTTTATATTTTATATCCATTCATAGACTAGCCTACCCTGCATTGGCAATCCAAAAGATCATGGAAGCAATGTCGGCTCCTCAAGAGATTATCATCATGTACGACATAGCCTGCAAGCTTCATGCACATCTGCTGGTAAGGGATACTCTTTGAAGAAAATAAAAGTTCAGTTATAATATTGTTCTATATTATTCAAAGTAGATATTCGTTGTTTTTTCCCGCTTTTTTCACTGAAATCGGCATGTAATTATCATTTTCAATGCGATTTACAGGATTTGAGAACTGAGCGAAAAATGAAACCACTTTTGTACAAGTGCAAAATAGTCCTGCTGATATAAGTATACTTCAATTGTTAATATATTTGTATCAAAGTATAAATTTGAAAAACTTAGACCTGTCGCATGGGGTGAGAGAACTGATGCAATTCCCCTTTGATGCTAAAGAAATGGTAAATGTTACTAAGTCCCTTTGATCTCACAATACTTTGTTTTGAATCATAATTTCTGTATAAACACAAAAAATATCATGTAACTCACATAGTGCCCGAGTCAAATTAATTGGCTACTCATATCCGACCGTGAATATGAATATCCGAAGAACGAAAAAAAAAAATTTAAGTTATAACTTTCTTTTGTTCAGTAATGGTGCACATTTTGGTTACTAAGGTTACTAAAAAAAGTATAGAAAATTACAAATTATGACTAAGTAAGACTAAGACTTCGCCGTACTAAAAAGTATACATAATTGCAAATGACTAAGTTATCATTAAAAAAGGGCGGTTACAACGGAAATGATTATTGATCTTTATCCAACCATTTTTATCCCAAAATTACATGATTGCAGTGATTAGAATGAAAAATAATTATGATTTTGTCTTTTCTCGGATAAAAATCAATTTCCATAGGATTTGTACACAAATAAAAAAATGTTTGCAATTTTGGGACCGACACTCACTTACAAAAGGTCATATGACTTTAAAACAGTGTACCAGGTTGACGCAAATTTGGTCTCAAAAGTTATACAAGATTTCAATGAAAGCTCATGCAGTCACATAGCAATCAATATCTGCGCACGTTGCGGAATTATTGCGCAAACAGTTGGGAGGGGGGGGGGGGGGCAACTTGAAAAAGTCAATGTCAATCAGAAACCCTTAACCCATTGAGGATGAATTGTTATTTGTTATAACATGCATTCTCCATAGACTCAAGCCCAAATATTTAAGTGACCAGTCTTAAACAGGTTAAATGTTTAATCAAAGCTTGCCTGTTTATTTCAAATATGTTGAATCAACTATTTCTGTTCCCCCCCCCCCCCCCCCCAGAAAAAAGGAGCCTTTGGTCGAAGCATCCTAGAGCGAGTGAAATTGTGTCTTCCCATCTTCCATGCCTATGGGCATAAACGGTCGTGCCAGGTAGATAAAAATGTTTATTTTTGTTTATGTATAGTTGATTGTTGACTTTCATATAAAATTAAAATAGAAGCAATTACCTTCAAATTGGTATATAATTTGGGATATTTGGACTAAGCAAACCCTTTCAACATGAATGTCAAGGATATGGAATATGGCTGGTGCACTTTTGAAATGAGGGAGATACAGGCCATTTAAAAGATAAGTTTCCATTAAAGCCCTATGATGCTAGAAGAAAGTTAGATAAAAACATAATAATTAAACATAATTACCAATGCTCAAAATGTTACAGAAGCTAAATTAAAATACGCCTATTCAGAAAATACCAAAATCGTAAATTTCATATTTTGAACAAACTTTTACTATTTCAGCTTATAAAAGAGGATCTAGCACAGCGACAGAACGGTCCTTTTTTTTTGTAAGGTCACATAGGAAACATGCTTATTATTATCATTATTTGCATTTCTTTTGAAGGTCTGATTATCGTTGAATTTCACGACATTGCAACCTCTGATTTTTACTTACTTTTCTGTTTGCCATGTATCTGACCCATGCAAAAGACAAAATGATTGCCTTTTTGTGGCATTTGTTGAATGGTTTGCTAAATTTACAGAAAATAGAAAGAAATATGACAGTCACAATGTGAAAGGTTGTTTTTTAAGGTTTAACAATGAGGCACAAATTATATAACTTTTCCAATAGTTTATGCCCCCTATTTTCATCCATCTGACTGACATTGCTTGTATTTTGGTCCATGCGTTCCTTTGCGCCAAATGCACATTTTAATGTCTAATATGGAAACCATCATTTCACGGGTACAATTTGTATAAAAAGAGGCTCGAAGCATGGTCCTCAAATTCTCACCAGTGGCGAAATTTCATGTCATGATAAAAGAACAAGAATAATCACCGCCTTAACCATTTCAAGCTTATTCAATTTGATGTTCAAAGTACTTTGTCTCTATTATCAGAGTAAATCCCTTCGCTAATTCAGTCTAGACAAATAATCTCTTCACACTACAGTCTGAGTATAGGAGGTAACTAGAAACATTTCTGTCCGACATTACCAGGATATGACATTTCAAGTGACCGGCTTAACTCTGACATGTATGACTGGAATGTCAACGAGCCCAATTGTCTAGATGCTCTTGCGCAAGAGAAGTGCATTCATGCTTTTGGGACAATAGGCTAGGCAAATTTTGTAGGCGTGACATGGTTAATCAGGTTACAGGTGATTATTGTCTTACTGCTCATATCATATTCCTTCCGTGTTCCTGACCCATTCAAAAAATGGTTACAAAGTAACCGACATGTACCAGAATAGAATCTCAGAGTCGCAAACATTATGGTGGCATTTAGAAGATTTTTTTTATTTACCCGCAATGAAAAATAAGATACTTCTCTTTCATAAAATGTAAATCCTGAAGATATTGAATTTGATGTAAGTCTTCAGTGTTACAATTAAAAACCAAATGGAATTGTGAATTTCAAGTTCATAACAGAGGACCTTTCATGAATAATTGTAAGATAATCAAGAGCCCTCTGTGCGGTGTTGCCAAAAGACTGTATGTGTCCGCCTCTAACACTTTGTTTATTGTCGGAAATATCAAAATTTAGATTTTTAACGTTTTGAATTTTCGAAGATTTCAGCTTTAAAATGATATATAACTTGATAGTTTGTTAAAGGATCTTAGCCGTATTGTCCAAATCTTAAAAATTAAATTTTAATTCTAGCGGTTCCTTCATACCTTGTTGTATTCGTAATCACAATGAAATCATGGGACTGGTTTAAGTTTTTCAAATGTCCTTTTCGTTACAAATATGTGTACGATCGAAGTATTCAGATAAGAAAAAATGTACAAAGTTAATGCAATGAGTTAGTGAATATCACCCAATATCAATTTGCATTTTCACTCTTTACTTGACCATACAATGTCAATTTGACTTAAAATATTCACACATTACCCTGTGGACATACGAGATAACAATATACATTGAATCAACCATTCATCACTTTTTGCACATGTTAACAAAGTTAGTAGATCCTTTTAAAAGTCCTGAAAATGCAATTTGCTAATGTGGACCAGACCCTCGCTATTTGTTCAACAAAAGAGAAAATCACTTCTGAAGTTTTGCATCATACAGGAAAGCATTCTCACACATTGAGTGAAATCATTATCTATGGTATACAAAATTCACATTAGGACCTGCAATTTTCAGTTAATGTAGATGAAATATGTATCAATCCTTTTAAGTTGACATTACACCTAGAGACAATTTTGTATTATATTGAGACTCTATGTACTAAAGATTCACAGCAACTTTTTACCGAAATTGTGGTGCTTTGGCTCTTATGTGACCGTGCACTTTAATGTTTCTCTATGATTGATTGTCTTTTATTTTACAATAATGTTTTTTTAATACTTTTTATACCAGATATTATTTGGCTCTAAATGGACCCATGGTGTTGGCCTGACCGATGGCGAGATCATGGAAAGGATGTGGGCATTCCTCCGGAAATTCTCCCACATAACAAAAGAGATGACTCCCTCCCATAGAGTTGATCTCCTCACAGACGCTCTGTACTATTTTACAGAGAAGAAGTTGGAGACCATTGGTAAATTGAATGATTGTTTAATTTCCAGTTGCAAGTTATTAACAGATAATTAAGTCTTTGTTTCAAAATAAACAAAGTGTCCTTTATAAGATGGTTAATTGACATTTTATTCATATTTATAGTTATTTCATTGTTATGCAATGCCTTTGCCCAAGAAGTGGTCAGAGGCATTTTATTTTGGGGTTGTCCATTGTCAGTTCCCTTCTTGCGATATCTAAACAAATTGATTGCCACATCAATTTCACATTAGGTATCAGTGGAATGACAAGAGCTGTGTAGGTTTGGGGATTCATGAAGTCAGACACTAAGGTCACAGTGTTCAATATATATGCAAATATAGCTCGTAATGTTAAAATGTTGGATTATTATGTGAATGTATCTAACAAGAGCCAATATTGCCATTCAATTTCTGGGTGTTGAGTTGGACAGGTTAAGGCACAGGATTCAATGGTGCTCAGAATAATTGCTCATTATTGAGATATCTTCAGATCTGGGTAATGTACTACCATCATATTTTAGTTTACACATCAGTTTGACTCTGTGCAGTCAAAGAACTGATTAGTTTATTGTTGTTAACTAGGTCACTGCCATAAGATTCTGAAATCCCCATAGACTTTGTACACATCCCTCCTGGTTCTTGAAGCAACAGGTTAAGATGAGATTTCATAGTTTTAATCTATGAATCATGCTGTCATGTTCATATTACCAATACTTTTATTAATTGTCCTGTCTCCTTGTCAGCAAATATGGTATGCACAAACTAAGTGAAAATTTCAACATCTTGTAACTTTATTTTTTATTATATTAATATTATTTAGACATCCACCTGAAGAAGAAAATGGAGAATGCCAAGAAAGTAGAGGCTGCCACTTCTACCGAACTGATGTCTGTTCTTCAGGAATGTCAAGGTTATTATGTTTCTATTTAAAGTTCAAATAATTAAAGTCTTTTGGTTTGTGTTGATTGGGACATTGTTTTTGTCTACACCATCAGAGATGCGGTTCTATTGTCAAAATTAATGCTGAAGCTGTTCATGTGTGATTCAGCAAATGAATGAAAGAGTTCTTAAGTTACATGTAAAACATGTAATAAATTTATTTCAGCTCCATTTAAAGTTGTAGGAAAGAAAGGAATTCAGCTATCACGAACTGAAAATGAAGTATTAAATTAAATAAATACATTAAGGGAGATCAGTAGAGACTTAAACATATATTTGTGATATTATTGGTAATATTAATGGCTCATGTATTCTATGTGCTATAGCATGTTTGTCTATATGTTGTTACTGACAAGCATATGGACATTTTCACAGTGGATAGTTGTGTAGGACAATGTGGAATTTTTTTTCCATCATAGGCTCATACCATAATTAAATCTTTAATATTAATAAAGGAGAGCTAACTTTACCAACTAGGCTACTGTTTGTATGGTGAACCAGTCCTGGTTGCAATAGCACACAGAAAAGGGATAATTTATCCATGTATGATTATGTGAGAATCACAGAATTTGTAACTATGTTTATTTCCTCATTGTAACTAAATTTTCACTAAAAAAGGACATAACGGCATTACATTTTTGTCTGTTGTAATATATGCATTCATGGTGCATGACAGAACATTCCTATTTGATAAATATTTAAACACAAAAACTAACTAACCCTAAAAATAGCTCATACTGTAATGATACATAATATAAACATTGAACAAACCATTCTTACTTTCTTGCATTACAGCTAATTTATGTGATTTTATGTGATTATTTCACGCCGATCCACATGCATCTTGTAATATGTGTGCATGAAAGCACACATTGCCTGTTTTGATTGTGCCTATAATAAAATATGGCAGGTAAAGAGTTTTAAACAGATTATATTTATAATTATATTGGCCTTGAGTGGTTTATTAGAAATATTGCATTCGCTAGGATCATATTGCAATCATCTTCGACTCGTACGATGTGATCGTAGTGACTGAATGCAATACATCTGACAAGCAGTATAAAGAACAAGCCAGTCAGTATTATTATTATTACACATACTTCAAAAAACAAACTTATCTTTATATGTCATGTGGATGTCATGACCAATGCAATGAATTTCTATTACTGGTCAAAAAAATTTTTTGTGTGTGTATTCACTCGTCATTAGCAAATGTGCACAAATCCATCAGTTATATGTCACAAGTAAACGTACACCTTAATGTGCACACTGGATTTATGATATTACTCGCCCAGAGTAATATCTTAACAATAATGACTGTTATGAAAAAGAAAAGAGATGCTGAAATAAAATGAGCCCCAACACCACACTTTCGGTCATAGGTCGCTGTGGATCTTTAGTACATAGAGCCTTAAAATCATACCAAAACTTTCTCTGGGTGAAAATTGAAACTTTATGGTACTTAATACTTACATTTTTCATCCACATTCTCTGAAAATTGCAGGTCCTAATTCTAATTTTGTATACCATAAATAATGATTTTGCTCGATGTGTGAGAATGCTTCACCGTATGGTGCAAAACTTAACCAAGCGATTTTCTCTGTTGTTTAGCAAATAGAGTGGTTCTGGTCCACGTTATCAAATTGCATTTATCTGGCCTCCAACAAACTTATATATATCAAGTTAAACAATTTAAAGGTGAATTCATAGAGAATTTGAAACATCAAATATCTTAATTTTGATATTTCCGACAATTAAACAAAAGTGTTAGAGGCGGACACAAATACATGATTTATTGAATTGAACAACTGGCCTATATATATAATAATCTATCATATTATAACATGGAAATAGTTTGTCTAAATATATTTCATCTCATCCTTTCTTAAATGGGCATAGCCTGGCTGGATGAATGTTGACCAATATGTTACATCTAGACATGACGGTGAATCACAAGCAAGCATCTGATCTAGGGTGAAACAAAAATGGGGCAACAATTCAATCACATGTGTTAGCAGATCTATGACAATTTGTTAAAAGTAAATCTGAATTATTAGGAAGATTGTTTTACATGTACTTTTCCCTTTCAATAATGCCATCATTATCAAGGTTAAAAACATTTTGATACCTTCGCTCATGTGCTGAAAGCACAGCATATTAGTGAAATATATTGTGACATCCAAAGGTTGACAGAGTAGTCATTACAAATTGATTCATGCATAGGCAGTATCTAAAGGTATCAGATCTGATTTCATACACTTAATATAATTTGAGAAACATATTAATTATAAGGTTGGGTACATTTATTTTATTCTTTTAGGCACACTAGCTGATGCTGCGGCTTGGAAAGAAGCAGAGAAGCTGAGCATTTCTAAAGATACCGGCATACCAGGTTAGCTCTTTATTCCTTTTGATTTATATAGTCATTATTATTTCATTTACTTGAAGGGTACTGCCAGGCATGCACAACCAATCCTTAGTTGTTTTGGTACTACAAATGAATACCAATTATACCTTAATGGGGTCTAATATGTTTCTGTGATTTGAGAACAATGCAAAGAATTACTAAGACTTACGGAACCACGGCTATCTAGTGGTTCACAAGCACGTCTTTGTTTGTACGTTCGCTCAATCAATACGCAATATATCGCACAGCCCATGTGATAGTTAGTATCATTTTGGGCATGCAAAAAATATGCCTGTGTGCACTCCCATGGTGCATACACACTATACAACAGCAGTGTTGGCGTGGATGCACTGTTTGACTGTATATTCACCTCTTTTTTGGGGGTGTGCATATTTGTTTTTATGTCTCCGTAACAAAGTTACCGGAGCCATTATGTTTTCGGGTTGTCCGTCCCTACAGGTTTATAAGAGAAATTTGATCCAGCCGTAAAAAAAAAAATGCATCCTCTTTTAAAAAAATTACAAAATAGGTGTGTTAGTAGTTGTTGGTTATTTCTCTATCTTATCACTATTTCAACAAAACATCACATGCGCAATATTTTATTCAAAATGGTTGAATGGTTGACGAGTATTAAGAGAGCACTCTCTTACGTTTTAATGGCTCTTTTTGAATGATAACATGATCTTTACTATGTTATTTGGAATTTGTGTTCACTTCTAGTTATAACTATTAGTTTGTAATATAATGATGTAGGTTTTGGTTACTAAAATTCAGTTTAACAAAAACTGTACTCCTTACTAGAACTCATCTATCCCTTTTAATGCCCTTTTCATTTTAAGCAAAGTGTGACATACAATGATATGATAAGGGCGCTCAAATTTTACTAGCTATAACAAACTAATTGATTTTTCAAAAATTAATTAACAAATCAAACAAAGCTGTTAATTCTGACTTTTAAAAAGGCAAAAACTTAAACTTAAAAAAAAAATCTCGGAATTACATTTGGCGCGCGCGTAAGGACTTAGTGCCCTTCTCTTTCTCAGCCGACGATATTCAAAAATAGCTTGTGATCGCATTATCTCAAGAGCAGATTGACGAATTCTGACCAAACTTAGTACATGTATGTTATATATGAGGCCAATGGTCTGATAACATTTTGGTGTCATGAGGTGAAAGGTCAAAGGAAACCAAGCCGACTATGTATGCAAAAATGGCTCCTGATCGCGTTATCTGAACAACGGATTGAGGGATTCTGACCAAACTTGGTACATGTATGTTCTTTGGAGAGCCAATGAACTGATTAGATTTTGGGGGCCACGAGATCAAAGTTCATGGTCACTTATGGATCATAATTGTGATACGTCAAGACTTAAAGACAGAGTACCATCAAAATTAAGTTGACAGAATAATTCAGGGCTTTGATATGAATAAATCGTGTAACGGCAGAGGCATCATTTTCAACTGCGCGCAGTCAAAGATCCATCAAGTTTCAAATAAAACATTTCCTTTCTGGTGGTTAGGATCATGATGTACTTATCCACAATAAAGTACATGTCAGCATGTCAGTGTTTCTTTATATTTTACATATGCATCAGATTGCACGATTTCAAGTTCAAACATGCAAAAGCTCCCTACTTCTCAGTCGATTAACTCCCTCGCATTTGCTCTCACCCACCTACCCCAATTACTCATTACGTCACTGAATAACAGAATGTAAATGAATTGTTTTACAAATTATAAGTTAGGCAGGAAAATTAATTAGGTAGAGTGCACTATCCTATCCTCTATAACATTTTGAAGGTATTCAGGTATTTGGACTGAAATGGCAACTCTAAGTGCTCAGTAATTTCACAAAAAATCAACACAACAAAACGTATGTGTTGTAATGCTGAAGGCATATAAAGGTGTACAAATTCAAACCAACTTCAATTATAACAATTTGTGATTCTTACCGTAGAAAGCTGCATTATAATGTTTGTATGCAAGTGAATTATTTAAATATTATTTTTCTTTTGTATTACAGGTGCATCTCTGACGTGGCAAGAAAAGTATGTCAAGGAGATCATGGATTATGATGCCCTGAGGTATGATATTAATTGTTCATTTGTAATTTCTACCCCCGGTGACTTTGGTACTGTCTTTCTTTGCAGTGTGTTAAATTTCAGTTAAATTTCAGTCTCAACATCTGGATAGAGAGCAGCAATAGTCATGTAATTGGCTTGCTGATGGACAAATGTAAGTTAGACACTATGAATTACATAAGTATGATAATCCATTATTTCACTGTCAAATGTAAACATTCATGTGATTGAGTTGCTCCAAGTCAATTGGCTCATTTGACCTAAAAGACAGCACCTTTTATTTGAAGGGGTCTCAGAATTTGCCAATTAAGAATGATATATGGTTTTATTTCACCCAATGCAGAGATCAGCTCCAGCTGTGCAGTGATCCTCAGCGAGTCATCATTTTGAACGCCAATTGTGAGAGGTAAGAAATGTTAAATAATTCTCAGTATTTTATCTTCTGTTTTATTTTGTCAACTGCTTTTCTTTCTGATCATATAATTAAATATAGCCAAGTTGAAAGAGAAAAAAAAATGACCCCTACTTCAATTTTTGAGCGATAATTCTGCAACGCGTGCAGATATTTTAATTTAAAGGGGTAATCTGGGCCTGATAAAACCATATTATTGAATAGGCAGAACAAGAGGAATAATTGGGGAAAATTTGATCAAAATCGGGCTAAAAACCCAGGAGTTATACTTGATTGAACATTATGTAGTAATGAGCGATGGTTTCAATATTGTCACCATATGTTACATCATTCAAGAGCAACTCCCTGTGACTTTAGTACATGAAAAACCAGTGCACCTTTTTCTCGTTTTCGTTTAAAACTAAAAAAAGAATATCAATGGGCCAACCTAATTGAAATGTTTAACCCCCCCCCCCCCCCCTCCCCCCCCCCTCAACATTTTTCGCGATAATTCCGCATCGCGTGCAGGTTTTGCCGCCCGACTTCCTGACTTTTATCACTGAAGTCTTGCGCAACTTTTGAGACCAAATTAGCGACGACCGGGTACACCGTTCTAAAGTCACGTGACCTTTTGTAAGTGAGCGTCGGCCCCAAAATCGCAAATTTTTGTGATTTGTGTACAAATCCTATGGAAATTGATTTTCACCTAGAATAGACAAAACCTTCATTATTTTGTCATTCTAATCACTGCAATCATTTAATTTTGGGCTATTTATTGTTCCATTATGGCAAATAATTTATTCCATCGAAAAAAAACAATAAAAAACAAAAGTAAAAAAACAAAGAAATACATAAGAAATTCCAAAAACAAAGAAATACATAAGGAATTTTTTGGCTGTTGCAATTTTTTATGTTGAAAACCTTTTAATTAGGTCATAAAGAATATTCATACACAAAATCAGCATATTCTGAGCCATATTTAGTGATTTATAAACAAAAAGAGGATTTTTGCATAAATTTGCATAATTAAGTAGAAATACACTTTTTTTCAAAAAAATCACAACGCAATCTTGTAGATTATGTTGCAAGCTATCTACATGCCAAATTTTGCGGCGGCCAAGCGTTTGGCGGCCGAGATCTTAGTGGGGGGTGGAATCCACCCCCCCCCCCCCCCCCCCCCCCCTGGCTATAGGATAGCCAAAATAACCTGGCCTGGTTAGGGTTAACCCTAACCAGGCCTGGTTATTTTGGCTATGCTCCAGCCAGGGATGATTCGACACACACCCCCCCCCCCCCCCTTTGAGATCTCAACCGTCGAATAAGCAGCCGCCACACAATTGGGCACGCAGATAGCTTGCAACATAATCTACAAGATTGCATTGTTATTTTGTTTTTAAATAATCAATTTTGTATTTATTATGCACTTTTTTCCACAAAATATGCACATTTTAGCCTCTATGACTTAATTAACAGGTTTTCAAAATTAAGATATGAAACGGCCCCAAAAATTCCTCATGTATTTCTTTGTTTTGGGAATTTCTTCTGTATTTCTTTTATTTATTATTTATTTGAAAGGAACACATTACTTATCATTATTCAACAATTTTTCTTTCAAATCAAATAATTGCAGTGATTAGAATGACAAAATAAAAAGATTTTGTCTATTTTAGGTAAAAATCATTTTCCATAGGATTGGTACACAAGTTAAAAACAAAAAACAAAGACATGATGGAGATAGAACGCATACCATGAAGGAACAACTTTCACATTGACCCCAATATGTACAAATTTGCTTGTGCATGCATTTTGAATAAGGCAATATACCTATAATTCATTTATGGGAAACAATAATGAAAAGTGCTAATTTGCATTGCTATATTCTTTTTATGTATCCAGATTACAATCGTCATTGGCAAAGGTGGAGGAAAGCCAGAGACTTGCAACGCGCTGGAAATTAGAAGATGGCGAGTTTGTTGCTGCTGACTCAAGTCGACAGAATAAGGAGAAAAGATGTCTTCTTGCCCGCATTTTCACCAAAGCATCTGAACATGCTTTTGTAGTGTCCTGCAAAAGTAAATATGCAGGTATGGAATACAATTTACCTCATTAATAGTAATTTGATCATTGAAAATCAAGTTTATGAAAAAAATATGATGCATGAAATTTAACTTCGTTCAGTTGACATACATTTTCTTATTCCAGTAAATTTATAATGAAAATGGTGATTGTTAAAGGAATCCACCGGGCATGATACAACCAATCCTTAGCAGTTTCGGTTCTAAAAATGAATACCAATCGTACTCTCCTGGGGTCTGATATGTGTCTGTAATTTGAGAACAATTAATTAATACGACCACGGCTATCTAACTGGTTCGCGCGGGCCAAACATTTGCGAGTGCGTTAATGTGTTCACGCATACGTCAACAGAATCCCGGATGATACATTCGATCTGCACAGAGCGCCACGTTCTGCAGACATAATAGTCTCACAATTCAGACCGCTTTAACTCATGGTTGAGAATAGTGATGCGTTTTACCGATTATATGTTTTTTTTTTCTGAAAAAGATTTTTGCGTATTTCTTGAAGGAATGTAATACTAAAGATGTTACCTTTCTATGATAAGTATATTATTTTGGGGTGGTGGTACGCTTTAAGGATTGTGGGAGGATCTAAGCCCATGTTTCCAATAGAAGAATGGGACAGGTTTCCAGAGTTACTCTTTTGTTTCTCTGGGAGACTCAACTGTGTACCAACAATGAATGAGCAAATATCACTTTGCTCTTTTTGTTAATTTCTCGGTGATATAACATCTGTTAACATGGGATTTTCACACATCTGGCAGTGGACATATCCAATTACAGATATACACGTTATATCAACCTTTTGTCAGTTTTGCATATGTCAACATACTAAATTCCTCTTTCCCTATCGTAATATGTGTGTGTGTGTGTGGGTGTGTGTTTTAGTGCTGTTGATGAGTCACAAGTACTTTGAGTCCCGCCGAAAAATGTCGAGACGTTGGCACAAAAATCAATACTCTATATCCCAAAGTAAAAAAAGCATACCTAAGTCCCCTCATGGAATGCAAGAATTTCAAGTTCATTCAAGTGACAATTATACGCTGCATTTGGTCACTTGAATTATCATGTTTCCCAGTTGGCGTGACATGCCGATAGCAAAATCAACAAATGGGTCAATTTTGGGTACCTCGCCCCAAAATTTAGGGCGAGTCCCGGGAGCTAAATACTCCCGAAATCGACACCTCATGTGTGTGTGTGTGTGTGTGTGTGTGTGTGTATGCGTGTGTGCGTGCATGCATGCATGCGTGTGTGCGTGCATGCGTGTGTGAGAAACAATTTTTATAATCCTGCACACAAGTTTGCACTAAGTTGCACTCATCTTATGTTTGTTATTCTTCATTCTACATTGGTGCTGCATGTTCTTACTTTAATCATGTATCCTTAATCTTGACAGGTGGACAAACTGTAGCATCTCATGTCGTTAAACAGCTGAAAGCCACGTCGGCTTCGCTACGCAGAGCTATCAAGACCTATAACGACAAGGGATTCTCCTCTGGGGACCTACCTCACACAGTTTTGTATAGAGATGTTGTCAATCCAGAGAGTGCAATCTTCAGCAACATCCAGGTATAATTTAGCATTCTTATTTCAAAAAATTTGTAGAGATTTTGCAAACAATATGTTTTTATTTTGACACCAGTTTACATATATTAATTTTAAATAGAAATATCAAGTTGATATGTTTCCTGATTTTGGGGTCATGATGAAGTTCAAAGGTCTCGGAGCTCATTTTATATGCAAAAATAGCTTGTGTTGAGCTAGAAAGCGTTGACAGATTCTGCCTGAACTTTGTACATGTATGTAGCTTGGAGGGAAGATGGTCTGATTAGATTTTGAAGTTATGAGGTCAAAGTTCAAAGTTCACAGAGCTCATTTTATATGTAAAAAAAGGTTGTGATCATATTATCTCTAGCACAAATCGACAGATTCTGCCCCAACTTGTTACGTGTATGTTGCTTGGAGAGCCAATGAACGGAATACATTTTGATGTCAATTATAGCTCATAATTGTGATACGTCAACATCTTAAATAGGGGGTACCATCAAAATTGAGTGGACAGAATTAATACAGTGTACATGTAGATTTGGGTTTAATATACCGTATTTGCCGGTGTATTTACCGCTCCCGTGTATTAACCGCACCCCCAACTTTGGAGAGTTTTCAGTGAAAAAAAATTAAATTGATAGTATAATTCTAGCACAACACAGCATGAAACACTATACATGGGACTGTAGTGAACAAACGATGACAATCGAACACAAAACAAAACATGAATCAACTCAAAGATGAAACAAAATGTACCTTGATACGTTTATTCCTTCTTACAAGTCTAGATTTGGTTGAATCCAGCCAGAAAAAAGCCGCGGTTTATACACTGACAAATACAGTAAATAAATTGTGTAATGGCGGAGGCATCATCGAGATTAAATTATTTACACAGTGAAGATTCACCCATCTCCCGGAAAAATAAGGTGCAGATTCACAGAGAAATTATACATACGGAATTTGTTGGGTGTCGCAATTTTTAAAGAAAGAATGTTCATGGACAAAATTTGTATATCCTGAGCCATAAATTGTGTGATTTATTGACAATAGATTTGTATGCATTAATTTGCATATTTAATTTGAAATTAATTTTTTCAGACAAATGATAGTGCAATATTGTAGATTATGTTGCAAACTATCTTTGTGCCAAATTTACCATCCTGGTTAGGGTTAAATGGTAATAGACCGCTTGTGTAATGTATGCTAATATTTTGCGTATGACGTCAGACTCCCTGTTGGCAAGGCTAACAATGGTTACTATGTCCGTCATACGCAAAATATTAGCATACATTACAGAAGCGGTCTATTCCAAAAAATATAGAGCAAACAGAAGGGATATAAAACAAATATACCAAGCTTTAAATTCAAAAGTATAGTGGAAATTATACATGTATACATGACCGGCATACTTACTATGTTTGTCCTTGGGTCTTTGACCCTAAGAAAAAATAGTTTTATGCCTAGTCCCTCCTCAGATATATAATTCCTCTCCTAGCTGGGTATATTTGTATAATGTTTTTATACTTCATATTGATTCTGACATCTGGATCATAAACAAATAAATATAAAATCAAATATTTTCAAGAAGTAATCAATATACACATCAAGGTACCATACTACGAGCCGGGTTACCGCCATGCTTTGCCATACACTCGGTGAAGTGTATTTTCATTGGAATATTGACCTATGACCTCTGATGTTAATCGTGCTCCATGGTCAAATTATGAACTAGCGTATTATCTTCACATTCTCTCTTTTGTATGCTTATGTAACAATATTGCTCAGTTAGTTTGGCTAATATAGATGTTTTTAATAACTTTCACAAAACTGTTATTCAGCTTAAAACAACTTTCTGGTCTTTCTCTCCTTTTCACGTAAAATTACAGGCATCTGGATTAACCCTAGCCCAGAAGTCCGCCATAGATCTCCTTAATAAGCTGGACAGGGCAAAAGAGGAGGAGCAACTGGTCATTGGCGAGATGAGGCAGTGTCTTCTTTCATTGAAGGGCAGGCACCTCTCTCTGATGCAGGCAACTATCAGTGAAGAAGCAGATGCTGCCCTGTGGAAGAGGTGTATGAGGCACCTAATCATCGCCAAAATCATCTCTATTGAGATGCAGTATGCAAGGGCGGCTGAAAGTTTTAAAGATTACGTTGGTGAGAAACCTCAGCTTTTCAGCGAGTTATACCATGGAGAGCCAGACATCAATTATGATACAGAGCTATATGAAGTAGAGGAGGGTAGTGATGTAGATGAGGATGTTGATGTAGATGAAGACGATGTAGATGTAGATGATGGAGACTACTGGTAAACAAAAGGTTAACTGGCACCTCATATTTTTTGTTCCCTCTTATAGAAGTTCAATGCGGTTTATATTTCACACACTTCTGTTACCATGGTGGCCCCAAAAGACCTAACAGGACACTTTCCAAAATATAGTAACAAAATATTTATGTCCATCGGACTTCAATACCTGAATGTTGCTGAAGATTGCACTCTCTGGATTGACATCTCTACACAACCGTGTGAGGTAGGTCCCCAGAGGAGAATCCCTTGACGTTATAGGTCTTGATTGCTCTGCGTAGCGAAGCCGACGTGGCTTTCAGCTGTTTAATAACATGAGATGCTACAGTTTGTCCATCGGAGAGGGTATTATTTTTCCCAATAAATAACAAAACCAAGAACAGGCATTCTGGTTGCTCAGTTTTTGTTATAGGACACTGCGAGTGAGACCATGAGAAGTGCCCATTTTTGTCAATGGACCGCTTCTGTAATGTATGCAAATATTATGTGTATGACGTCAGACTTCCCGTTGCCAAGCTTAACAAAGGTTGTTATGTCCACCAAGCTCCGGCAAACTTAGCTTGCCGGATATAGATACTATTGTTAAGCTTAGCAACGGGGAGTCTGACGTTATACGCATAATATTTGCTTACATTACAGAAGGGGTCTATTGAGCTCCATACCTGTATTTTCAATGAACGAACATACAGAGTGCACGATAACACTGGCGCACTTTGCTCAATGCTATGAAAGGCTGTACGGTATGTGCAATGTATCGGGCACTTGCTGGCTGAGTTTAAAAAAAACTTTGGGGTATCGAGAACTGATGAACAGCACTGCTTGGAGCTTCTATATTTCTCTTCTACTGTGTTGTTTAGCTTTAAGAGAAATTAAAAAGGGTTAGATTGCAAATGCCCATTGAGTATGACAACATCTTTTATTCAATGTTTATTATTTCAATGAAACTTTCACACATTCTTATCCTAATTTAGTTCAGTACAGGATTGAAGGTTAAAATGTTATTTGTGGCAATATCTGACGCTTTACACATGCACCTTTAATTTACAAAAAATTCATGTGTGGGAATAAGTTTGGAATTCTTATGTTCTTAAAGTGTTAAAATGATTTGTGGGGTACATCAAGGAGGTAATTTATTCATTATGTGAATAGTTTATCAAGAGCATGATGGACTTTAACCCTAACCAGGCCGGGTACGAACGTCCAGACGTACGTCCCGTTCTCGTGATCTCAAGAACGAATTGACGGATTCTGACCAAAGGTCAAAGGTCACAGGGCTTATTATATATCAAAAAATAGCTTGTGATCGCGAGAGTGGATTGACAGGTTCTGACCAAACTTGGTACATGTATATATCTCAGAGGGACAATGATCCGATGAGATTTTGGGGTCATGAGTTCAAAGGTCAAATGTCAGAGCTCATTATATATATCATTATATCATTGTGATCGCGTTATCTCAAGAGTGGATAGACAGATTCTGACCAAACTTGGTACATGTATGTATCTTAGGGGGACTAAAGGTGTTGGAATATTGTATAGATTACGCCAATTACCTCATTATATATTACAAACTCTGTACAGTGCAATAATCCTTCCATATGTAAATCATTGCAATATAGCATGGTGCGATGCTTCTGATTCTTATGTAAATAGATTATTTTTATTGCAAAAGAAAGCCGTCCGGATAATGTCCAGCTCTGCTTATCTTGCCCACACAAAGCCTCTGTTTGCCAAAATGAAGATTTTAAATGTATTTGATTTGAATAATTATAATATTGCAATATTCATGTATCTATGTTCCAAAGACAAATTGCCTCATTTAATATGTTCTTATTTTTATTTGAATCAAGATGTTCATGAATATTATACAAGATCATCAACAAATTATCATCTTCCTTTGGTGAAATCCAATGTTTCAAAAGATTCCCTTTTCTATAAGGGACCAATTATTTGGAATCGCATTGAAAATGAAATTAGAAACAGCCCCTCTGTGAACTCCTTTAAACGTAAATATAAATTGGTGCTTTTGGCAAATGCCTCTAACCAGTGAATATCAGTACGGTAACCTGGCATATGTATGTGTTTGTGTGTGTATGTGTGTGTGTGTGTGTGGGTGCATCTGTCCGTGTGTGTTTCTCTTAAAGTGTACCACCAGGCAGAGATTTAGCTTTCTTACTTCAAAGACATATCCCAAATGAACATACAAAACAAGTTTGTGATTCTGAAAGTATTTCTACATCGCCAGGGAATCATTTGTAATATCACCTATCAATCATTCGGTCAGCGCAGTTCCGGTAACAATATTAATTAACAATCCTGTTATCTACCGCTACTGCGATATATCGCAGCATGCGGAGAAAATCTAAAAAATCTCTTGTGTGCAACGAATGAAGTATCAACTTGGCGTTCAGAACAATACAAGCGCCTGTACTATACATTGCATGCATTCAGGGTAAATGTGGTGGCCTTTTACGCCTGGGCATTGTGTGTACAACTTTACATTACATTGCAAGCACTCGTTTAGGTGTATTACGTAATACATGCATGCCCGATGTGATACAACTATCGCAAGGGCTATGCGATAAATCGCACATACTACCATATAACGTACGCGTATTGATTGAGTGGTCGTGCAAACAAAGTCGCACGCGCGAACCAGTAGATAGCCGTGGTTCCGTAAGCCGTAGTAGTTAATTGCATTTTTCTAAAACTACAGAAACATATCAGACCCCATGAGAGTATGATTGATATTCAATTAGAGTACCCAACCAACTAAGCATTGGTTTTATGAAGCCTGGCGGTACGCTTTAACTTTATGTGTCTACTCGAAACAGTATTCATTTTAAAAATTTACATTGTAACTGATTAATCTGCATGTTTCTTTCGGGGACAACCTCGATAAGCTTTGATGTATGACAAACTTTAAAGGGTGACTAGTTTAAAAAATAAAAACGCTTTGGTTGATCTATGATAATGTATACATCACATATCTCTCTACTATTTGATGTACATTTCTGCCATATTTTTTCTATTATTTTTTCTATAATTTTTATTCTACCTGCTAACATCTACCCCTAAAAAAAACCCTACACAATTAACTTTTCTGACATCACAGTACCATTCAACCAGCAATCAGCTAGATAAACATTTACAAAACCTTCTTTTCATGGTGAGTGGGCATTGAATAAAGCTTACAATACTACTGTAAACAGCTTAAAACTGGTGGTCACCAATGTCTTTTGTTCATTTAGCTGACTGATGGAATGGTATTGTGAGGTCAGAAAAGTCAATACAATAGCTTCTGGTAGGTTTTTTTAAGGGGTGAAACTGAGCAGGTAGAAAAAAAATAAATTGAAAAATTAATATTAAAAATATGACAAAAATGTACATCAAATAGTCAAGAGATATGTGATGAATACATTATCATAGAGCAACCAAAGCATTTTTATTTTTTGAACTAGTCACCCTTTAATATATTTACCTGTATTTTACTGTAAATGTACACATGAATTGTATTTTAAATTGTAAAAATAAAATGAACTGAACTGAAAATGAACTGAACTGAACTTACCACAGGCCATGTGTAGGAATCAAGCGATGGCAGCATGGCGCGTGAGCATGTATTATATGTGCATGTTGTATGTTGTATGGAAAGATTATGCTCACCGCCATAATACCCCAATTACACAACATTGTTTGCTGGCACCAATCAGCCAATATCAAAATTTAGATTTTCATTGCTTTGAAAACGCTTCAATTTCAGCTTTAAAATGATGTATAACTTTATACATGTACATATAATTTTGTTGAAGTCAAGAAATATGCAATTTACTGAGATGGGTGTGCCTCGTTATTTCTTTAACAACAGAGAAAATCGCTTCTAAAGTTTGGCATCCTTCAAAAAAGCACTCTCAGAATTTGAGCGAACGTTTAACAGTTAGCTTCACAGTTTCGCTTTTCATGATCAATCAATAAAATGTACTATGCATTGTAAAGTATTTGAGTTACATGAGGTCAAAGGTCACAGGGCTTATTATATATGCAAAAATAGCTTGTGATTGCGTTATCTCAAGAACAGATTGTTGGGTTGTGACCAAACTTGGTACATGTATGTATCTTGAGGAGACGATGATCTGATTAGATTTTGGGGTCATCAGGTCAAAGGTCACATGGCTCATTATATATGCCAAAATAGTTTGTGACAGATTGGACAGATTCTAACCAAACTTGGTACTTATATGTATATTACGGGGCAATGATCAGATAAGATTTTAGTGGTCATGCGGTCAAAGGTCAAGTTCACAGAACACGATATCTATGTAAAAAGTACCATTTGACGGATCAATTTCAAACTTAGTATGAGTGCACATATAGGGGTGACAATGATCTGATTAAGTTTGGGGTTTCGTGAGGTCAAAGGTAAAGGACACAGGACTCAATATATGTATTAAAGTGTTTTGTTCTCGCGATATCGAACCAGTTGACAGATCAATTTTAAACTTTGTATGAGTGTACGTATTGGGGAGGTTATGATCTGATTAAATTTAAGGTTCACAAGGTCTTACATCAAGGTCACAGGACTCAATATATGTGAAAAAATGCCTTTTTCTCAAAATCTCAAGAACCGGTTGACAGAACATTTTTTAACTTGGTTCAAGTGTACAGATCTGAGTGGGGGTCTTGAGGTTAAATGTCGAGGAGGTCACAGGACACACTATATACACATTTCAAGAATAAAATATCAGATTTGAATCAAACTTGGTACCTGAATGTATCGGGAGACAATGTAACCATCAAAGTTTGGCGTCATATGGTCAATGTCACGGAACATGGAAATCGTGTGATGAAATTGTGTGATAGCAGAGGCATAACTTTTTATTGTGCGCAATCAAAGATCCATATAGTATACAAATAATACACGATCTAGAGTGCGTTGTGTAAATACAACCGCTCGCGAGGATCTGTTGAATGTGCGATGGGCACGAAGGCGTGAGCCGAGTGCGCAACGCACTGTTAACAGATCCGAGAGTACGGTTGCATTTACACGACGCACGATAATCAAGACCGTGAATTATTTGTTTTATAAAACGGCTCCACTATCATAATACGAGCGGTGTAAATTAATTGGGTACAATATTTCTTGTGGTAAACCGTGACACAAACTACCTGCTTTATTTATATGCGCACGCGCCCTGCATAAGCATTGTGACGGCACAATGGGTTGCGCACCATCCGCACGATGGTTACGCGGTATCGGCACGATCGTTCGGGTTGTTGCAAATGTAATCAATGCCCACGTGATCTGTATTAGCCAATTACTTTACTGAATTTACCAGAGCCGTTTTATAATTTACAATATTATCATAAAATTTATGTATGTATTTTGTGTACCATTATTACTAAATGTTGTATATAATTCTGTTGTGTTTTATATTTCATGTTGTATTTTTATTAATTGGAATAAGAGATTGAAATGAAATGAAAAAAGCTGTAATACTAATTTCACATGACTCCTTTATCAAGCTAATGATGAAAGTCGAAGAACAAATCGCAAGAAAATCAGCTATTACATTTTAATATTGCATTATTAAGTCTATTTCTCCATGTAGTAGATCATATCACGGCACAATTCAATAGTGTACGATATAACACGTTAAAAAGGAAAACATTTTTGAACTCTTCGACTACTTGTTATCACTCCGCAATTAAGTAGCTGGAGATATTTAGCTTGCAGAGGTTGACATCTCTGTAAATTAATATGGCGTAAGTTGCTTTCACAAATTTGAGTAAAACCAAAGCTTGTTACACACAATAACCTTGTAGTTCTGATGAGCAATTTAAGGCACATTTGTTTGCATGTGTGTGTAGAGCAGGGCATTATGATTTTAAAACACTTCATTTTAATGTAAAAACTGGTTTTGGGTGATTCAACTAAAACTTTATACACATGATAACATTTGAAGATATGGACATTTTGCTAGAAACTGGTCTAGTTTGTCTCCCATGGGTTTTAAGGAAGAAGTTGATTTGTTGTACTAAGGTGAGTTATGTATATATTTATCTATGTAATATATATATATATATATATATCATTTTGCAATGGTAACCATATGCATGTAATCACAAATATATATTTACTATGATTTGATTGAAATAAAGCTTGCCAGCAAACCAATAACATGTGATATTTCTAGATGTGTCTTTATCAGTCTCTTCTGTTATAATTATCAAATATGAAACCGAACAAGAATATGTTAATGAATTAGTTTTAAAATATTACCAATTACATTATGAAAAATCATTTGATTGTAAAAAGTTTCATTGTATTTTTTTGTTTGCATGGCTGTTTGTTCAATTGTGTATGTGTGTGAGTGGAGTGTTTGTTTATGTGTGTATATAAAATTTGAAAAATGATATTAGATAAATGAACTAATAATAAATCAAAAAATATAAGTAATAATGATAATAATAATAATGATAATTAATAACATATGTTTTCCCATTCATTTTATTACTTTCATCATTCAATTTGATTAATTTGGCATTCATTTTCTATGTCAAATGTAATCAATATTTGTATTAGCAAACCCTATTTCATTTAACACTGATCCCAAAGAGTTATTTTAATCACTCGACTCCACTGGGACTATTTTCTTTTTTTATGAATATACATTTTTGAATATGCAAATTTTTGACGAATTTGTAACAAATTTGGGATTTTCATCTAAAATCAAAAGCAAACTACGGGATATCTTCAGATTTTCTGTAAAAATACTTTCTAAAGATGTTATTCAACATATCCGTGATCCTTATGGTGAACAAATATCACTTATTTGCATCATGGAATATTGATTAATGTGCCCCCCCCCCCCCCTCGTGTGATTAGGGTTAACCCTATCTGGACTGGGCTACTTCGAACCCCTTAAAAATGGGGGGGGGGGGGGGGCTAAAAGGGCCCCCCAAGATCTCGGTAACCGAAAGTCCGATCGACTCCAAATTCGGCGTCGCGATAGAGGTCCATGAGGTCTACAATAATGCATAGTTTAAACAAATATATATTTGAATATGCTAATTAGAGCTAATTAATTATGCGAAAATGTAATGTTTTTGTATTTTTTAGTTTTCTCGATAATACAAACTCGAAATGACTCCAAATTTGGCATGCTGAGAGATGTCCATGAGCCATACAATATTGCATAGTTAATTTTTTTTTTCAATTACAATATGCTAATTAGAGATAATTAATTATGCGAAAATTGCATTTTGTTTGATTTTTTCCATTAAAATTGTTTTTGTCAGGAGTTTTTTGATGGAATACAATGTTAACCATAATTCAACCATTTGTAGGCCCAAATTAAATGATTGCAGTGATCAGAATGAAAAATAATGATGGTTTGAGTCTATTTGAGGTAAAAATTGAATGTCTATAGGATTTGTACACAAATCACAAAATTTTGCGATTTTTGGGCCGACGCCGACCTACGAAAGGTCACGTAACTTTAGAACGGTATACCCGGTAGTCGCAAATTTGGTCTCAAAAGTTGCGGAAGACTTCAATGAAAAAAATCATGATATTGCGCGGCAATACCCGCGCGCGTTGCGAAATTTGTATTTACGAGACAGGTTGAAGGACAATTAAATATCCTTTAATTTGATATATGATTAATTTGGTTTTTATAAAATCTTATTTGGAAAATATGAACTTGAAAAAGTGTTTACTTTCTTTTTTTGCTTAGTGTATATGACAAATATAAATGTGGAACGTGCAGAAAAGTATCTACCAAAATTAAGAACTATGTGTTGTTGTTTTTTAGGCAAGCAAAAAGTGCTATAGTAAATAGAATTTGTGCGTAACATGTTTTTGACTTTTTAATGTTAAAAAATATTACATTTCATTTTTTAATATTCTTGTATCAAATTTACAGGACTGCCGAAAGAGAAGGGAAAGAAAAAGAAAGGTATGAAATCCATTTTAAACTTTTGATCACAATACAAATATTCACCTCCAAAATTCATATTAATTACCAATACAGATGAACTTTCATAGTAATAAAAAGAAAGGTAGTATGTTTATTCCTTAGATATGTGAAAGCATGTGAATTATTTGGTCATAATGTAGGGCTTAACACGCACAGGCTTGGGCCAGTAAAATTGCTCTAGGCCAGCAAAAGTCATAAGTTGGCTCGAACTGGCAAGCAGTTTTTCGTTTGATGTGGATACAACAAACAAACACAAATTTTGTTTTACCCATGTCATGCTTATTATTAGTACAATCAGAAAAAAATAATATTTGAATAAGAAACAGCTTACTCTTGAAATAACATTTTCACCCCAGTAATTGCGTTTCTTTCGGGCCACCATAAAAAGGATACTTCTAAGCCCTGACAACTGACAAATATATCACAAATATAAATGTGGAACCCTGCGGAAAAGTATCCACCAAAATTAAGAACTATGTGTTGTTGTTTTTTTGAAGGTAAGAAATATGTGCTGTATTTTCAAAAATAGAATGTTTGCGTAACATGTTTTTGACTTCTAATATTTAAAAATATTAAAATTCATTATTTAATATTCTTGTATCAAATTTACAGGGCTGCTGAAAGATCAAGGAAAGAAAAAGAAAAGTGGTATGTTTATTCCTTAGACATGTGAAAGCACGTGGAAATGTATAATAGTTATTGCAAATATGAATAAACAAACACAAAAATCTTCAGAAAATAGCTTTCTGACATGTATAGATGACATAACTTCAACAACCATACAGCTTGTCCCCCAAAAAATTACAACAGTGCTTTACGCAACAATAACTTTAAATATATTAAATTAATCAGAATGATATTTCAGGGTATGAAACTACTTATAACCTTGATCTTGCAAAAAAACCCTATTCGATTTGCCTCAGTGGTCCTGGAGAAGGAGGATCTTTTGTTAATCATGTCCGATGTCCCTTCCCTCCAGAGTTTGTAAGGAGTCGTGTTGTCCATCGTGTTCACGCCTTATGATCGAGATTGTTTAATGTGTTCTCGCATATGTTATGAAAGTGACGGCATGTTTCTTTTCATTCATATCTGACAAAATAAATAATGAACTAAATGAAGTAAAAGAAAATAATATTTCAGAGGTTTGCAAACATTGGTTAGGTGTGGAAATAAAAAGTAATAATATTATGCACAGAAATTGAATTCCCACCATAAAATGCTTGCCAAGCAGTGCTAACGTGTTAGGAAACAAATGCAAAATGGCAACTGAGAGTTCAATACACCTTTCAACAACAGCAACACCAACAACAACTCAATCGAATAAACACTATTGATATAAAGGTATGCACAGAATGAGAATTCCTTTGTTAGGTGCCCTGACAGTTGGAAGTTAAATATTTCCATTCATTTCGGTGCCAAGAGCACACAAGTGTCAGATTTGGAAGAAATGAACACCTGACATGACTGACAAAAGATCCCCATTCTCCATGACCACTGAAGCAAATCAAATAGGGTTTTGCAAGATGTAGGTAATAAGTTGTAGTTTCATACCATGAAAAATAATTCTGATTAATTTAATATCTAGTAATTTTGGAAAGCACCGTTGTAATTTTTATTGGGACAAGCTGTACACATGATAAGGATAAAACTATGAATAGTTTAATGGATAATTGAATGATTTATAAATTGTGTATTAATTATGAGGGATTCCAGTTTCCAAAACCTGAATTTCAGGTTTAATTTGTTCAATTTTACACAAAAACAAGGTACCAATACAAAATGTCCAGGCTCTTAACTTGCACGACACTGTTCCTGTGTACAAGACCTTGAATTTATGCTTGTTATACTATATACATCAAAATTAAATGTTCAATTGCAAATAGTATATGTAACATAGTATGTGTATAATGAAAGTACAGTGATAGACTATACATATGAAATGCTTGAATTCACAATTTTTTGCATTTTTATTTTTGTTATATTGGGCGTTATAAATATGTATATTACTTTGAATTGCCTAAATCTCATTAGAGGGAACACGTAAAACAAAAGTTAATGGTTAAAGATGAAGACCTGTTTTGGAACGCATCCTCTCAAAAAATTAAATGGAAGCTCTTATTACCAATAATGTGAACGAATATTATTATACTAATATAGGATCATCCAAATTTTGCAAAATTGTATATCTGTGCCGATGGGACAGATATGTGGCCCATACGGTGTGTTACGACCAGCGGTTTTCTTCCAATATTTGTGTTTTCAATGATGATTATTGTCGGATTTTACGACACAAGCCCTATTTCAATACATATTCAACAATAATGATCTATATAGATGTATTCGGCTACTTTCCTGAAACTTATCTTGGGCTTTAAAGATACACTCTAATTGGCTATTATTTTGGGGAAATAATTGAAGGAAACGCACAACCGCTCATGCCCGCCACCGGTACAAATATACACAAAGTTTGTAATGCTACTTTTCTTAATTTATTTGTTTTCACATTTCATTTAGCTGAGAAATATTACGTCGAAGAGAAATATTACGTCGAAGAGATATTGGAGAAGCGAGCAGCCCATGACGAGGATGACGAGGCTCAGTACCTCATCAAATGGAAAAGATGGCCACTAAAGGATGCAACCTGGGAGCCGAAATCCAACATTCCCTATCACCTTATTAAACAATTTGAGAAATTACAATAGACATGTCCGGGGGGGGGGTCTGTCCTCATTGAAAGGGTGGCATCACGCATGACCAAGAAAACTAGTATTATTTGTGTGTGTTTTTTTTTTACAGGTGAGACACTTGATTATCTCAAATAGGGCTTCAAATTCACACAAAATCAAGAAAAAGGGTATCTTTTTTTAGGCTGATGAATTACTCGTTTAACCCTATGTAGCCCGGGCTTATTAAGCCCCCCCCCCCCCCCCCCCTCTACATTTTCCGCGATCATTTTTCAACGCGAAAAAAATTTGCGGTGAAATTTTCATGACTTTTTTCTATTGGGTCTTGCGCATCTTTTGACATAAAGTTTTTGAAAATCGGACATACCGTTGCGAAGTCACGTGACCTTTTGTCTATGCATGTCAGCCCGAAAATCGCTCAATTTTGTGATTTGTGTACAAAACATTCGGAAATATCAGTTTTCATAGTAGTTGGTTTATCATTAGAAATAAAATAAACGACAAAAACAATAAAATACATAAGCTAAAAAAACAAAGAAATACATAAGAAATTATCAAAACAATAGAAAACATAAGGAATAACCTCGCTCTTCCAAATTTTTATTTAATTATTGTTCCAAATGGTCCAAAGAACATATGTAGTGAAAATCAATGTTCAATTATGAAGATTATATGATTTATGGCTAAAAATATGAATTTCATGAAAATACTGGCATAAATTACCATAATTATGCAAATTGATGCATTTTTCAAAAATGTTGAAATTACCATAGTATCCTGTACCATTCCATTGATATGTGTGCAAATTTTCGCAGCGAACGGCAGCTTCGCGGCCGAGATCTTAGGGGGGGGGGGGCCAAATAAGCCCCCCCCCCCCCCCCCCCCCCCCGGGCTATGCATTTTCAAAATAGCCCGGGCTATATAGGGTTACGGTCTCAAAAAGATAATTACTTGTTTAGGGTCTCAAAAACTCACCTTTCTTGCTAAGGGTATGAACAATAGGGGTTTAAAAAAATGGTATCAATTATAGTTATGACTTCCTTAGAGGTTTACCTAAAATGTATCACTTGCTTAGGGTATCAAAAATAGCTATTACTTGCTTAGGGTATCAAAAATAGCTATATCTTGCTTAAAGGAACTTGTGTATTGTTGTTATATCATAATATTATGTCCACAGGGTATTGTGTGAACATTTCAACTCAAATGGACGTTGCATTGCCAAGTTATGAACAAAAATGCAAAGTGATATTTGGTGATATTCACTCACTCAGTGCATTCACTTTGTACAGGGATGAGATCTCGCCCAGAGATTTTCTTATCTGAAAACTTAAAATGTTAATACATGTATCTCTGTAACGAAAGGGAAATTTGAAAAACCATTAACTGTCCAATGATTTTATTGTTAATACGAATATAATAAGTTTTGTGGGAACCGCTAGATTGAACATTTTATTTTCAGGATTTGGACACTGTTACCGAGTCCTTTTAAGGGTTTACCCCAAAAATTGATTGCTTGTTTAGGGTATCAAATTACTGATAATCGTACTTCCTTAGGGTGTATTTTTTGCACCACGCAAGTCAGACTCGTCATATCATGATATCTCAAGAACATGTTGATTAATTTTCACCAATCCTAGTTACATGCATGTATCAGAAGGAGTCAATGAGCTGGTTAGATTATGGGATCATGAGGTCAATGGCTCATTATACATGTATCAAATAGTGAATTCAATAAATAATACCGCTGTGTTATTGAGAGATATTTTAAAGACGCTAATAGAAAGGGCAATTGGCAATCATTTCTTTGTACGAAGTAGACAAGTGATTGCTTGCATTACATCAATTATTAGAATGTTTGTCACAGGAGTAAGGGTGCAATTGACAAAGCTGGATACTTGGGAATTCTAGCTGATAGCATTATAGATTCATCCAAATTGGGTGGTCTGTTTGAAAATCGATCAAAGCAATGTTAATGAACCAGGATGATTGCTTCTAGAATATGCGGATAAACATTTACCATCCCAGAAGTGGGTCAGACTTGAGTGGTACAGTGGAACCTTGTTACATGGTCCTTAGGACCATGAAAGTTTCATTGTTATATCAGGTTTATCATTATATCAGGGTAAAAAAGGTCAAAAATACAAAGAGGCGGGACCTGTAAAATAACCTAACTATAACATGATTTTGTTACATTCGACCTCAGTATAACGAGGTTCCACTCAGCATATTATGCAGCATAATTATGCTGCATATGATGGCAATTTTGTATACTACATGATGTTCAAATAGGTTTAAGTTATTTCTTGTCTGAATTATGCTGCATATGACGGCAATTTTGTATACTACATGATGTTCAAATAGGTTTAAGTTATTTCTTGTCTGAATTATGCTGCATATAACGGCAATTTTGTATACTACATGATGTTCAAATAGGTTTAAGTTATTTCTTGTCTGAATTATGATGCATATGACGGCAATTTTGGATACTACATGATGTTCAAATAGGTTATAGTTATTTCTTGTCTGATTTTGATCAAATTATCTCAAATCATTCATCTTTTTCTGCTTATTCAAATAACGAATAGTTTTATCAACCCTGGACTTCCCCTTTAACCTTATCTGGACTGGGGGGGGGGGGGGGGCTGATTTACCCCCCCCCCCCCCCCCCTCCACTATTTTCACAATAATTTTGCAACGCGCGTAGTTATTGCCGGCCTTTTGTAAGTTGGCGTAGGCCCTAAAATTGCAAATTTTTGTGATTTGTATACAAATCCTAATTTAGAGTCGATTGGACTTTCTGTTGCCGAGATCTTGGGGGGGGAGGGCCCTTTTAGCCCTTTTAGCCCCCCCCCCCCCCCCCAGTTTTTATAAGGGTTTGAAATAGCCCAGTCCAGATAGGGTAAGGGACCAATCATAAATGTGTGAAGCTTTACATTATCTTGATTGATTTGGAATTCTATATTCCAGATTCCAGTTTACTCCTATATATTAGTATATGTAATATAAATATATAATATTGCTTGTTCTATTCTATTATAATCAACAGCTAAAAACTGTTGGCTACAGCAATTTTGCACCAGACCTGAATGTGTATAGCTATCATGTATATAATGATCATTACTCATTACTTCAATTGCCAAAAGACATATAATCCGCAGTATGCCACATTATATTTAAAAAAATGTACCAGTACTACTGGTACATTTTACTGAGTAATTAATACTGCATTGTGAAATATAACTGCACCAAGTACTTTTTGTTCAATTTCTAGAAATTTAATGTTGTTTTGTCCATTTACTAATATTTCAAAGGAAACTTAGTCAATGACCTGCTACTACGATTATAGCTAGTGTTGTTGCAGATACCTTTTACATATTTTCTGCCTTTTTTTTTTTGGGGGGGGGGGGGTTTAAACACATTCAAGATAAATACTTTTATGAAAGTGTCAAATAAATGCAAACCACCTTTAAACAAATCAGCCAAAGGTGCTCAGTCAGATAATTGTACACTAGTCAGGTGCTCTTTTTATTAGGTTTAATGTACAGAATCTTGCATGTTGACTGTACATGTCTTTTCTTTGGAATAAATTATAATGTTCACATATAAAATATTAAAGATATGCCTGAATTTGTTTTCTGTTAATTTATACATGTCAGAAAAGTGTGTATGTTTTATATGCACATGTATGACCGCCTTGAGCAAACTCCTCTACTTGTCTTCACAAGGAACGTGTGCTATGTAAGTAGCCACCATTATTATTATTTACCAATTCATAAAAACAAAGCATCAAAAGCAAGATTTATAATGGTATGAAAAACTACATTTGCTTTGATGTATTCAGACAAGTGCAGGGTTTTGCTATGGTTGATCACATGTGTGCATTTGATCACTGTAATAATTTCTCTGATTTACTTGGAGCTTCCTTGGTTCTCCTGCTGTGTTGTTTAGCTTATGGTAAGAGAATAATAAAATAGTCCCAGCATGAAGTTAATTATCATTTCAAAACAGTGTTTCAAAAGCGTTAGCCAACCCTTTTTTATAGTCAAAATAGCGATGCAGTTGAACACACCCAGCAGAGGCCGGTGGTGCACCCTGCATTATTTGATGATAAAATATGAACCCCGTTTGCTTCACAAAGTATACAGTGGACGTTTTCTTTCAAACTTTCACAAATCTTCTCATTAATTTTTTTAACGATATTGATATATGATTGAAGACTTAAATGTCATTTGTGCAATATCTGACACTTCACATGGATCTAAAGGGACTTCAGAACATTGTCCCAATCCTCAAAATATTTTTTATTCTATTGGTTCTCTCATACCTTGTATTCGAATCAACAATAACACGTTTTCCCTTTCATTTTCTTTACAAAGATATGTATGATCGACGTATTCAGATAAGCAAAACTCTGGATGAGTTTTTCATCCATGTACAAAGTGAGTGCAGTGAATATCACCCTATATTACTTTGCATTTTCGTTCATTACTCATCAACCATCCACCACTTATCGCACATGTCGACAGTTACTAGTTACCTTTAAAGGGCACCTTCTAACCAAATACATGTTCATTTGTAATTATTTTTATTTTATTTTCAGAGCAACGCTCACTAAAATTCATAGCATCAAATCGATTCATATTTACACACAGATAAGCTATCACAGCTATCATTCTCCTTATTAATCTTATTATCTTAAAAAATCAACGCTGCTTTTAAAAAAAATAAGAAAAATGCAATGAAATCATTATTACATGTCACTTTTAAAAAATCACAGTAACTGCTCACTGCGAACCTCCACGAAAGGCGGTCTATTCAGACTCCCTAATAACTATTCATTCAACTTCAGTTATGGTGATTTTGATTAAATTATCTCTTCAGATTTCATCTTATTTTATGCTTTCTAGACTAAGGCTCTAATCTACGTGCAAATATGATTCATTGGTTTGCTTTGGATCCTAATGGGCATTTCTTTTGGAACCCAGTTAAGTAAAACGTGTAATGAACAAAATTTAAACAACTCATTAATACCTATACTGGAAGCTACACAATAAATTTGTCGACTTCTGTTCAGCTGTATTAGTGTACACATTCAATATTTGTAAACGATTTGACCTTGTATATACCTTGTTTTGTAAAGTTTTAAACAATTCATAATTTATTTTTCTTGATGTTGCTAAGCCCCACCTCCCAAAAAACCCTCAAAAGTAAATTCTATTGTTGACCTGTTGTGACATCATCTGTCAATCACTGGTCAGCTATCACAAGATTAACAAAATATGAAAGTACAAAAAGAACATCCACCCAAAAGCATGCCCTGCATACCTCCATACAATAGCATAGACTGTGCTTTTCTTCAGACATACCAACAGCTATTGAAATTGAAGGTGTTCGAGTTGGTATTCTCTTCAACCATGTGATGCTATTGTGATTAGGCACTCTGCTTGGGTGAAGGTAACTTCTTTGTGAGTAGTGAATGGCTGATAATGTCACAACAGGTCAACAAAAGAATTTTACTCTGAAGAGCTTTTCAGAAGTGGGGATATGGATACAAAAATAATGGTTTGAAATAAACAAAATAGGTTTCGTTCATATGGTTAACTAATAGAGATGAACAGAAGATTTAGAACATGCATTTAGATTGCCTTTTAATGTGAAGACATGACTTCAGAGAAATTGAGAGACCTTAAGATTTGATCAAATGCATAGAGAAACATCTAAAATATCAGTAAAAGATTGCTATGATTGAATGTTAAAAAGGTGACCATAGACTTGTGAAGGGCGGTCAATAAGTTATTGGCCCAACCTGCAAGGAGTAAAGGACAGGTGTTCTTTCATCCATATAATACTGATGTCCAGCAAAGAACTTTTCTGTGTTTCCTCCCCGAGGGCCTCCATGAAGATGTAGATGTCTCAAAAACCTACATATTGGCAGATTATGTCTCTGTACCCCCTAAAAATCACAATCTTGGGATTGTTTCTTCAAATGTCATGAGATACAACAATGCCATGCTTTGGGGATAAGAAGGAATTATCAACAAACCAATCCCATAGTTATAAACTTTTCATCTGGATCTGGTGAGTAGGAACATTGTTCCTAAGCAGCATTTCTCTCATCAACTTGCATTGCTCCATTTTCCACCATTTTCAAAGAGACTTTCAATGAACAATGCATCAATAAAGCCTGTCTAGATCAGAAACAGAATAACTGGCTTTGCACAACTGACCATGTGAAGGATGCAACATTGCATACACAACATTAGGTAACCCAACTTCCTGCTCTTTCATGGTTGGGCTTTGAACTTATTGAATGCCCCTCGTACATCACACAAAAAATCAAAAAGTCAAGAAAAGAAGTTATATAACCTGTAAAATGGTGTATAATAAGATGCTTGTTAATAGTCATGAATGATCTCTTTATTCAATCATTATTTTAACAATATATCACAATCACAATTTTCTCACTGAAAAAAAAAATGTATGTGTATGTAAGGGCTGCTTTTTTTTTTTTTTGATAACAGGTTTTTTCTTTTACTTTCAAGGGAATGCACCAGGGAATTTTGTTCTCCTCAGATAGTGGGAAACTGTATGCAAGGTTGTTATATGTAAAATTAAATGTCTTGCCTGCTCAAAAATAAGAGGTTAAAAGCTCTTTTTGTGGTCTACTGAAAAACAAACAAAAACATGACTGTCACCATTTTTAAATTGCAGGTGAGACATTTTGCACATGGATTCCAGAGAGTACAACATCGCTGTGCGTGATAACTTTGTGACACGCGCACAGATTAACGGCGTAATTGAAAAATATCAAAACCTCACTTAAACCATAGAAATACTACGCATGGACAGTCATTGCCTTTTAAAATATTTATTTACCTGTTGAATACAAAGATATCACCACAGCACCCATTCTTGCTCAATACCATCGATCTTATCATCGTCACCGCCGTAAAGAATGAGTCAAGTTTTAAAACAATTTTGATGAAAATTACATTTTTAGAAGAACTTCAGCAAGCCGGATCTTCAAAGTGACTTGCTATCTATATATTTATATTCATACTGTATATATGGTCAGTTTCTGTCGCCAACTCAGCGGCAGTGTTCCCCTAACTCCTCCCTGAGTTTTCAAGCAAAGATCACCAAATTTGTCAGGTTGGCTCATCTCATGCTAATGCACACTCAACACTAAATGGATGTAGGATTAATTGGTAATTAAAAGGCAAACTGATATGTATTTTCACTTACCACAGGCCAAGGGTGGGAATCGCTATATCAGTGGCAGTGCATGAGCACGTATTACATGAGCACGTTGTATGTACACTATGTATGGAAAGATTATGCTCGCATTATTTATATAAATTATCTATATGATTAAATTTTATTTAAGATTTATTTTGTTGTTAAATTGCCTTACAAATCTGTGAACCTAATTTACACGATTTGAATTTTATCCAAGATATATATTTGTGTGTGTAATTTGACTTATTAATTTGTAAACAAAACATATTTCAGTACCCCAACTGCATTGTTTTGTATTTAACATGTATGTGTTTTCATTAATAAACTGAATTATATCCCTCATGAAAATGTTCTAGCCATGTGATTGGTCGAAACGCCGTCACGTGTTCAAATATAATTTCTCCAATCAAATCCCAATCTCATATAGTTCCTTTTGTACAGTTCTATTTTTTGTCGAGGACAACAAACTTTTGGGGCACTGGACGAGAGTTATAGTAAATTGCTGATACGCATGTGAGCTCATAGGACACGTGGTTAACAACCTCTAAATGTGGAATCAGCGAACGTTTCCAACAGAGTTGTTTCGTTCCCATGACAATCCAGAGCGCATCGGCACCCAATGCCAATGCTTATGGGTGCGCATTGCGCACTGCGCAAGTAAACGTGCGGGCGTTATTGCGCAGAAAGGCAGCGCGCTGGTGTGCAAAGTTTATGCGCGGCTACACTTGACGTAACAATGTAATAAGCGTCTTAGCCTTTTTAATCATAAATCTTATTCATGTGCAGGATTGACAAAATGAAAATAAAAGACAATCAATTGCTCAATATTCCAAACTTTTGAGCCCTTTTTGTTAGTTATATTGATAAAATTAGATGAGGGATATAAAACAAATAACCAAATCTCCTCACTAGCACATTTCCAGCTTTGCGCATGCACTGATCAAGCATAAACTCTACAGGCAATCGTACCGCATAACTTTCGTCAATTTGAACTCGGAACTCAAACTAGCTTCACTGTTCACCAACCCACTCAAAAAGCATGAAGATACATCATAAAACCTTGGGTAATGCAAAAAAAAAAAAAAACTGCTGGCGTAGCCACGTGGGCCTCTTGTGAAAAAATTGTTGCTGGTTGTTTGGTATGAATATCCGTTACAAAACAAACCTACTAAAAGAAATATGATCACACTTCTTTAAATTTATCGCCTGTTGTAATTAACGGCGTCAAAAAATTGATTTTCAAGGTTCCCGCACTTTTCTCCAGAAAACTATTGACACGTGTATAAAGATTGACAAGTCTTCTTTTTGGTCAATCGGGTGCTGTAAGTATTGCTTACCCCGACATTAGTAACATAAAGCAATTACGACTCAACGAGGCAGGAATCAGCATAAAACACTCAGCTATGAGGAATTCTTTAGTCAAGTCTTAGTGAACTCATTATCCGATGGAATTAAGTTATTTGTCCTTACACCAGATATGAGAACTATCTAATGACTGAAGATCAAACTCAGTTGTTGGGATAAGTTGAGTTTGATTCTGTCCAAAGATAGCAACTGCTGGATGATACCCTCAGTCGGAGGTCAGTCCTGGGCTTGGTAGTTGCTTATGGCTGTAGTCGGGCAAGCTGGGTCAACACAAATCCAGGGTGGTGTAGAAGCTGGCCGAAAAAAAGTCTGACCTAGTGACCTATGAATAGATAAGAAGGTTTGAAAATAGCAAGTTACAACATTTTATGACAAAATAGCAAAAACAAGATTTTGGCTGCCTGTCGTCAATATAAGTACTCCTCCGTAGAGGTTTGGGGAAGATGAAAATTAGGTATATAACCTAATTATGCTTCTAAAATGTTATGCATTGTCAAAGGTTGCAAAGGTGGACAAATCAGTAATATTCATGAATATAGTCAATAGAGGCAGCCATTTGAAGAATTTAGGGTGTCCCCCAGTGTAAATGAGCACCCAAAATGGGTGCATTGACGCCAGGCAACAGAGCATGAATGGTGCGTTTTTTTTTTTTTTTTTTTTTTTTTGGTGAAAGGAACTAAATCACAGGCTGCTTTAACAATGAACACGATTACTTCCCTAATCAGAAAAAAAAAATGCACCAGTCATGCTTGGTTTCCTGGCAGAAGAGCAGCACTTTGTGCATTGTTCTAAATGACAAAACACCTCACTGCCTTTTCTTTCTTTATTTACTGTCTTGTTCACCTGGATGTTTCTCTACTTCATCTTTGCTCTCTCTATATCATGAAATATTTTGTATACTACAGCTGTACAATTTTGGCACATATTTGCATATTTTGTTAGTGCCCAGCCTGGGTACGAATCATTTAGTAAATTAAATGTTCTGAACTTATTTATAATTATGCCACTGAGATCTCAGTTCAGACATTAATTAAATTGTACTGCTTTTTATATTTCCTAATTTTTCTTTCCTTTTGTTTTTCAGTTTTGCCTTTCCTTACTTATTATTTCTTCCCCCTTTTTCTTTTAGAATATCTTTCTCTCTAACATTACCTAGAAATAATCTGCAATATCATTATTATTGAAATATGCATAACTGATGCCCATTATAAATATTTTGTTTCGATCACTGTGTACATGCAATTAGTGATGCAGTGAAGTCTCTGATACAAGCACCTTCGTCTTTTGCCCTCATTGGGGAGCTGCTTGGCATTAAGGTTGTCTGCTATGTGGAGTACAGCTCTGTGTATGGAGGCTTCACTGCACATGCATGTACTGTACTATTTTATTTAATTCTTGATCATTCTTTATTCTTTTCCATCATTATACAGATATTTAATGTTTTGTAAATTAAATAATCAGTTTTTGAGATTTGCATATATATATATACAGTACAATGAGCCCTGTAACATTTTACCTCATAACCCCAAAATCTAATCAGATCATTGGCTCCCTAAAATACATGTACATATACCAATTTTGGTGAGAATCCGTCTATTTTTTCTTGAGATAACACGATCACAAGAACAGGACATAGGACAGACAACCCAAAAACATTACTATAAAATGATGACTCGACTATCACACATTTGTTTATCAAGCCTAAATAAATGTGCATTGAATGAATAATGCGTATTCAATTTTGATGGATATTCATCACCAAGACCTTGAGATATCGCAATGACGAGCTATTTTGGCTTATATGACCCCTGACTTCATTACTTCAAAATATGTAAAATAGTTTTAAGCCCTACATACATGTATTGATCATGGTGAATATTTTTGGACACTTTGGCTACATTTAATGATTTTAATTGTTCAGGTAACTTTTGTTTTAGATATTCACCCCCTTTACCATCTACTATGTAATAATTCCAACCCTTTTTCTGCAGTTTTAAGCACTTGCAAATTAATTGGAGAGCACTGCGGTTGACAAACATCGCATTTCAGCAGGGTTCTGCATTCTAATTGTCTGATTGTAATATGAATAATGAATTATATATATTTGGAAAGGTAAATCTGATTAAGAACATGATACATACCTTAATGATATGCTCCTGAATGCTCAGCAAGTCCCGTTTTAGCTGAAAGGTCTGCAACAACAGCAGAATTGAAGCTCTTCAAGCCAACAGTACATCGTCCCTCCCATACTGCCATGATGTTTGGATCCCTCGTGTGCTGCATCTGCATATAATATAAGAATATTATGTACAAAGTAGCCCTGTAGTGAAATAGTTAACTGACGGTTAACCGACCAACTTTGCAAAAGCTTTTTACCTTTGGTTTCGCTTATCCGAAGAAATTTTTATAAAAAATCCATCCTCCATTACTCATCCAGACTCTATTTCACCGTCATTAAAGTGAATAACCATCCTTTGTGCACATCATCTCATGTGATTTTTTACAAAATGCGCAAAAAAAAATATTACGCAATCGGCTCAGCAAAGTGGCTTTGTGCGGAGCTCTAGCTCCGAACGGCGATATACCTGCAAATGTTCATAGCGTAGATACAGTTCTACTCTCTCAAGATGCTTGGATATTGCCTAAAATAATAAATATCTGACACACAGTTGACTTCTCATTTCCTGAAACATATCCTAATGTCAATATTCATGTCATCATTGGCATTGAAAAGTGTCAATCTCTGTAAAATAACTGTTTACAACTCACCATTTTGACAAATTGTTGTTCACATATCATGGAGATGGAAAACAAATCTAGTTTATAGGGAAAATTTACCTAGTAGGATCATGTTCCGAGCTAGAATTACCAATATTATAACAATACTTGAAGGGTAAAGAAACTCTGAATTTCTGCAATCATTATCGTTTTGAGGGTGATCAGACATTTTATTTGATACATAACTCGGCAATTTTGGCCCCTTAGATCCCATGAACTCCTTACGTGAACACACACACCTTTCACTAATTTTTACGGCGGACAAAGATGATGTGCGCGGCCATCTTATTGAAATTGCCCGACATGCTTTGCAAACTCTGACGTTTGTACGGACGGCCTAACAAAAAGCTTTTCACTGCTCTGCTGACTCGTCAAAGCATCTACAAGTCTTCGGACAATTGTTTGAATAGGTGCTATTGAAATGCATTAGTGCATATCACGGACCTTACCCCTATCTGGACTGGGCTATTTTCAAACCCTTATAAAACTGGGGGGGGGGGGGGGGGGGGGGAGGGGGCTAAAAAGGCCCCCCCCCCAAGATCTCGGTAACCGAACGTCCGATCAACTCCAAATTCGACGTCGCGATAGAGGTCCATGAGCTCTACAATATTGCACAGTTAATTTTTAAAAATAATAATTGAATATGCTAATTAGAGCTAATTAATTATGCACAAATTTAATATTTTTGTATTTCATTTCATTCTTTTCGGCAATTGAAACTACAAACCACTCCAAATTTGGCATGGTGATAGATGTCCATGAGCCAAACAATATTGCATAGTTAAAATTTTTGTTTTAATTACAATATGCTAATTAGAGCTAATTAATTATGCGAAAATTTCATTTTTTTTTCATATTTTTTTCAATTAAAATTTTTGTTATTAGGAATTTTTTGATGGAATACAATGTTAACCATCATTCAACCATTTGTAGACCCAAATTAATTGATTGCATTGGTCAGAATGAAAAATAATAAGGGTTTTTGTCTATTTGAGGAAAAAAATGAATTTCCATAGGATTTGTACACAAATCACAAAATTTTGCGATTTTCAGGCAGACGCCGACTTACAAAAGGTCACGTAACTTTAGAACGGTATACCAGGTCGTCGCAAATTTGGTCTCAAAAGTTGCACAAGTCTTCAATAAAAAAACTCACAAAATCACGCGGCAATACCTAGTAGGCTATAATGCGGCTTTTAGCATGGGGCTAGCTAGGCAGTTCTGCCAACGTTCGTCGCGGATGAATCGTAACAACACGAGCAGCAGTTCACCTGGAGCTGGAGATCGCAAATTCACTTGACTTTTCAACTAGTAATGAATATGATAGATCGAATAAAGTCGATAAATATTCTTCGTTTTTTTCTCTTCTAATTTCATTTAATTCATCTATGATTATTACCTGTGTTTTTTCCACAAGGGAAGTAGTACCGTAGGGGGTGTAGAACTTGGCCAGTCACAAACGGTCACAAACAGCACAGCGCGCCATAGGCTTTGTACACACAAGTGCGCGGTGGCCAAGTTCTAGTGCATTGCAATAAATTGAACCTTCCGACGTAAAATCACGCCTTGCGGAAACCCGCATTCACGTTGAGCGATAATTTTTCATCAGCGAAGGCACCTCGATATTGCGGTCTAATTGGTCTAAGTTTCTACCGAAATGAACTACTGAGCGTCGATTTACAAATGCGAGAATCAAGATGATAAAAATTGAAATCTAAAATTATCATGAAAAAAAAAAACCAAACACATTTTTGAGATTAAAGACCGAATTTCAAGCGATTTTCTGGATAACCGAGAAGACTTCAGAAGAGCACGATACATGTATTTTAATTTTTATGAGCAATATGCAGATAAATCGTTTGATATAATTTTCAAGTCGCATGTTCAGTGCATTCTCGGCAAATCTAATTTCAAAGACAGCCGTGTCGACTAGGTGGCCAAGTTTCCCCCCGTGGCCCGTTCAGGACCATTTACAATACATTGTAGATGTGCCCGTGGCCAAGTTTCCCCCCGTGGCCACATCTACAATGTATTGTAAATGGTCCTGAACGGACCATTTACTGGGCACAGTGTTAAAATATAGGAGACACAATTTGAACTACAAACACAGAGAAAAGAACAGCATATCTAAATTCAACAAATCCATACCTAGAATAGATTGAAGCATATTTTATGATTTATTGTTCAAAATTTCATTTCCAAAATGATAAGTCATACTCACAAAAATCATCATATAAGTTCAATTTTTTCTCTTCCTGCACGATGTTCCATCGTAAACAAAGAAAGGCCGCCCGCAACGTGCGGTGGCTGCTTATTATTGTCCAAAAACAAGCCAACTCACGATCTGCAAGCATGTCCGCCGTATCCGATTTCGGATACGCGTGTTGGATTTCGGATACGCTAGCACACGCGGTGTGGGAAGCTTGTGGGAAATACACGGCAGTCGTCCAGAAAGTAGCAACACTTTCGAAGTGACTACTTCTCAGGTTTTTGATATTCCAAAACGGCAGATTTTCACCATTTTTCGACATTTGAAGAACAATTTGCATCATTTTGGTAAGTTCAAATGATACTTGTATCACTTCTTGGGCCAGTTATGATTGATTTTGCTGAATTTAAGTTCAGAATTTTATGTGAAAATTTGACAAACTTTTTCTGTACTGTCCCACATTGTTCACCTACAGGCCAGCATAGCTCTGCTCCCTTGTGTGCCCGTGGCCAAGTTCTACACCCCCTACGGCTACGGTATAGTAAAATCTCTGACATTCCAACTAAAAATACATATTGGTAATTTTTTTTATAATGATAATAATGGTGTTTAATTGCACCCGTAAGAAGGTTAACGGAGGCGATGGTTAAATAGAAAATCGCCTCCGTAGAAAACAAAGACAAAGTCACTACTTAGACTTTAGTAGTGACTTTGTCTCTGTTTTCTACGTACTAAAAAAGTTAAATTTAGGGGAAAATCTGCAAATCATTAAAGAACCTCCGTCATTATTAAAATAGCACCCGTTAAGCCTTAAGGGCTAACGCCAACGGAGGCTATTTTATTTTTGAAAGAGCCCCCGTGAACAAAAAATTAATTCGAGGGCTGCTGAGTACAATTCAATAAATTTGTTTATTTTATTTAGTGTGCCAATGTGTGGAGGTCACTCAATCATATGATTGTGAATAATGATATAAATTTATAATTAATTTAAGATATGGTTTTCAACTGGATCTAGACGGCCAAGCCCAAGCCCAAGCCAGAATATATATAACACGTTTTGAATTTGGATTTACTTACCACAGGAACAGCTTGTCTGAAGGCTGCCTAGGCTTGATCATGTAAGGGTCCAGCAATCAGCATAATTACAAAAATGTTCATTCCCAATCGAGACAATCACACCGCCTTTCCATGACCATGTTGTGATGCACCGGCGGCGGCGCGGACTAGCTACTCCGATCCGATCCCCCCGGCCCGCGTCGGGGCAGCGCAAGGGCCGGGGTACGGTACTGTAAATATACGCTGATAGAGCGGGGTAGAGCTACGATCGGGTGCGCGTGCAGGCAGCTCAGATAGCCGAATCTTCCGGGCTAGCTAGCGTTGGCGTTTCGCTAACACGCGTCATGCACGCAGGTTTGTGGCGCAACACGGATCGTAAGAAAGCGGTAAAGGGCTCAAAATCGACCCGGCCTTACAATTATATAACCATGACATAACCTAGTCATTTGGCAGTTGATTACGAACATTTAGACGACCCGTGCCTTAATTAACGGTAACCTACAGCATAACAAATCAATATTTCCTTTCAATTGACTCCATAAGCATAATTAGTTCGAGATAAGTCAAATTTTCAATAGTAGTACTACCGGTAAAATTAGAGCTAATCCTGCGCTATATATAGCGCTAGGCTAGGTGAACTGATCACCCAGGCCCAGTCTACGTCCGATGCGGCACGAACCTTCAGAATTGGGGTAAGAGGCTCAAACCCGACCCAGCATTATTACAATGACTAATTGGGCTGTTCGGTTGAACACAAACTCCCGGCTCTTTCCTGACCAAAAAGACACACGAGTACACTTACAGAACGACATAAACATTCTCTTTCGATTCACTCCTTCGGCACATTATTTTGAGATCAGTAGCCTAAATTGTTCAATACTATATAGCTGGTCCTGGGCTTTAAACTAGTTGAATGCCAGTCCTCCACCCCCTCCCCCATTCAAAAAAAGGGGGGGAAAAATCTCATTAGTCTATTGGTACACTGGTTTCCCAAAAATAATATCAAAAAGAAAATACACCAAATTGATCATCAGACAGCTGGTCTAAGAGTCTAATACACATTCATGTCGGTTTACTATTATAACACATAGTCCAATCATAATTGGACTTTGTTCCAACACACCTTGGATGTGTTACAAAAGGGTCCAATCAGCAATGTACGTAATTTCCAACATACCCAATGGTCCAATGAGGATGCATTTCGTATGGGGTGTTCTGTGTCCCCCGATTCATCAAGTCTTGACTTGGTTTTTCTTCGTTCCTACAGTCCCGTGACTTTTACAAGATGAATCGAGCCGTTCCAGAATCCTAACCCGTTTTATTTTTGTCTAGATGGTTTAATTTCCATAGACTTTGTACATAGCCCATCCGGTTCCGGTATGAAAGGGGGCTATGGTGAAACCTTGGTGTGACGGTGGGTCTTATCAATTAACACGTACTACATTGCACTAGAGGATAATTGATTGCATTTATTAATGACGATTTATATTTCCGGGAAGTCGATTCAAGTTGGAGCGAACGGTATGGATGTGAACAATCGATCACGCAAGGTGCTTGTTCTTCTTGGGAAAGACCCCCCCCCCCCCCCCCCCCTCCCTTTCAAAAATGTAATACAGATATGCATATAAAAATAAATCAACTATACATTTGTAAATTAATTAGTAAACAAATACATTCAATGCATACATAGATAAATAAATCATAAATGAATTGAAACTATCAATTATTCAAACTGAATAGCAGATACAAATGCAAGCAAAAAAAACTATACTACGTATCGTATTTATAATGCATATATCAAAATATCAATCTTGTGTCCACGTCAATACACACTGAACGTAACCTAACTAAGATTATTGAACTGGGTATCCGAAATACCACATGTATTTGTACTGGTGGGACTGTGTGATACGTTACAAGTGATTTACGAAATGATATGTGATATTTTCAAATATCACATTTGATGACCTTAATTATAAATGCATGTTGACGTTGACTACAATCGAACAGCGTTCTGGAACGCTTTTCAGTTCGATCATTAATATCTCCATTTAGGGAGACATTTGAAAAACAAACCCTATACAATTCCTCTGTTTATAAGCCAAACAACAAGGTATAAACGAAATGGGAAAGTTCCAAGGCATTTGGCTGAACTCTGACAGTATGGAGTACTTTATCATAATTATTATACAAGGCCGGGGCCGTTCAAAGTACCATTCACAACATGATTGAATTACCGTGAATATAGTAATACTTTGAACAATATGAATGGTATCCTCAAGCAAAATGATACATCAAATAAAATACATTAGGCTCCTACAACTAATGTACTTACTGCCGGACGAATGTGACGAGAAATTTAACCATGCTGAACAGAGCTTTCCGGTTTCCCGTGTCGCAAGATAAATTGTCAACTTGGACGCTAGGAATCAAACCAAAAGTGACGTTCTCCCGTATTTTGTTCAGTTAAAACAATAACGTTTTGCTAAAGAAAATTTATGCTTGTTTGTGATGCTAAAATACAGCAGACTTCTTCTGATATCAGTGTGAATGACTGTGCCGGTGTAGCTTGATTACAAGTGCTGAAATGTGACTTCCAGAGTCATAATGATTAATAATACCATTAGGAACATGAGTATTTGTACTAATACCGGTATGCATTGCCAACATATACCAGCAGTATTGTATACCCAGGTATTGTGTCTGGTATACAACCGGCCATTTTTTTTTGCACTGTCACTTTAAATGCTACCCGCTGGATTATTCGTTCTATAAGTGCGCCTTATGTAAATTAGAGCGTGAAATAAGCGGGTAGAATAAAACCAGAATTAAGACGAAAACGTGAGATTTCTTTATATAATGTTGCCTGGTGATTCAGCAAATTTCTTAATAATTCAGTCATAAATATTTCCGTCAATAAGGAGACATTTATAAAATCTAATCCCATTTCCTTATGTTACCAGAAGCAAAGCAACACGGGTCAAGGGAAATGTGAAAGCGTCAAGATTTTTTGTTAAATTTGACAAAGTGGATTTGTGTAGCTTTGTCATAATACGCGGGGCTGAAAGATTGCAGAACATGATAGGCTATTATAGTCATACTTTGAGCAATATGAATGGTACCCTCAAGCAAAGTATATTATATCAAAATCAAATAAAAAATTAGGCTTGTCTCGATTCATTAATCACAGAAAGTAATGCACTTACTGAAGGACAAATGTGAGAAGATATTTAACCATGTTGGATATAACTTTCCGGTTACCCGGCGTGTCGTAATCATTATCACCGGATAGCGATGACCGCCTAGTAGAACACTAAGGGGATACAATTATCCAGTGGGGAACGTATTATCCATTGCTCCACGCCCAAAACATTATGCCGGATAGAACAGCGTACATTGCCTGACAATTCAAGGAACACAACCGCCGAACAAGAACGGATATACGAACGGATTGATAATTTGGCTCTCCATCCGGCGTCCGTTAACGCTATCCGGGGATATGTGACAAGGGCTTGACTATGAAGGTCTCGTAATCTTGAGTAGACCTACGTAGCTGTAATAGGATCTTCTCACATGTCCGCGATTCTAATTTTGACCGTTTCCGTACCTTTACTCAAACCGCACGAGCCTTAATATGTTTGGTAATAGCAAAATGCCAATTTCAAGATGTTTTGATAACTGATGTGGCTTTCGTGTAACACTATACACGGGGTAATGTTAAAATGTTATCCACGGACATCTGCCGACCTTCCCGCCTAATATAGACCAAAAATAAGTATATGTTCCGACTAATAACAGTTCTTCCACTGAGACAAACGTGTTGCACACAATATCTACACAATTTGAGTTAGAAACATATAGAAACATGAAAATATAGATCTTTGTCCATCGGTAGTTTTATTAAATGTTATGTTTTCGTTTTAAAGATAAAAACTTAACTTGTGTTCATTGTGTACAATTATGTCTTTTGAGTGTTCTGTATGTTTTTTTTTAATCATAAATATATGTGTTTCATTTGTACACAAGGCCTCCCTGGAAAACAATGCGAGATCATAAAATGTCAACGTCACTACAGCTTTAGATTCGATGGTAAGTAATGATGACTTGGAGTAATAGTGAAAAATGACGTGGTAACACCACTTACCTTCATATCTCGCCGAAGTTTCAGCGAACGAGACTAAATGTTAACAAACCCTTCAGGGCATCACGCTTCTCATCATTTACATTACTAGTGTTCGTATGTATTAAAGTCATATATGCGTGGGTTATAATGGGTAGTCAGCAAATTCCAACTCGACTCCACCGTAATCTCTCGAGGTAAACTCACGATATGTGTTGGATCGATCGAAGAGCGGTGCTTCGAAATATCTGAACACGGGCCTTCTTATGAAATTGCATGCAACAAGAATTTATCACGCTATCACCTAAGACATCAAACAGCGGCACTTTGAAGTCGGTTGCGGTTAAGCGTGTTACGTGATATTTTCGCTCGTAAACATCTCTGATGGATCTCCATTCGACTAGTACAAACATTCCGAACGCGACTATTTTTGATGCTTTTTTGACTCGGGTATTCGGAAGTGGGACAGTTTGCGATCGCTACTTATAACTGAGCTAATGGGGGTTACGTACTGTGCGTAAAAGTGCGCAAGATGGATCCACGCGTCTAATATACCGGTCTGAATTCCCTTTAATGTATTATAATTATTTTCTAGACAGAAATAGATATTCAATTCACACGAACCCGAATCAATATGTAATATTATTTAACGATTCATATATTGCCTGTGATAGATCAGTTTCTCATGACAATCATGACAATGATGATGCTAACCCATTGCATACAGAAACCAGGGCCCATTATATTTTGTATGAAAGCCCGCTAGCTTAGTTCCTTGCTAAGTCTATTCTGAATGGCGTGGCTACAAATCAAACACAATAATATTTCAGTTTCTAACAAAGGTTAACTAAGTGGGTACCTAAAGCTTACTCAGCTAATCCTAGTTGGAGATCATATAGGAAAACTGTGTGTTGCTCGATAAACTGCACATTTAAATACACTTAGCAAGGAACTACGCCAACGGGGTTTTATGAATTGGGACCTTGTGTTTCATGTATTAACTCTATGTATTAACAGTATTATAATTCTTTTAAAAGGCATGAGACGTTGATTTAATTCATTAATACTTTATATTATCAAGAAGATTTAATGTTCTTAATTTAACATTTATGAAAAGTCTAAAATACTTGCATGTTTGCTTTTGAGTATATCTTATTTCAAGGCTACACATTGCTTACCATACTTTTAAAGTACAACTTAGAGTTAAGTTCAACTCATGATCTTTGTGAAACACCCCCAAAAATTACATATTATTAGAGGAAGAAAAAATAGAGACTAGAACCTTGCCTACTTCGGCATATATATTATTATGCCTAATCGTCTGAAAGTGTCTGCCATTGTGATGAAATTCTAATTCGGATTTCGATCACTCAAAATCCTGATTCATCATGTACACATTTTTCCATGTGTTACGTCATGAGATGACGTCATACAAAAATCGCACTACTTAGTGTTACAGAAAGCCTACTTCCAGAGTACTTGGAATTCCCTGCGCGAAAGAACACACTCATCCACAGTGTTAACACAATGTGAACACACTGTGTAAAACAGTGTAAACCACAATGTTAAATTCGAGCATGTTCACGGTGTGAAAGCCAACTCACAGTGTGAATACACTGTGAGGGCACTATCACCACAGTGTGAAATTTACTGCGTTCACAGTGTGTTAAAATGGTGCGCAAACAATGTGTATCTCAGCAATTTCACAGTGTCTTCACAGTGTCTTCATAGTGTAAGTTGGCTTTCACACTGTGAAAACGCTCGAACTTAACATTGTTGTCCCTACTGTGATTCACAATGTGTCCACACTATGTTCACACTGTGGATGAGTGTTCTTTCCGGCAGGGCTTTCAGCTAATATCCACAGATCCATGAATATGCCATTCCTTCTCACATTATATACATGTACTGGAATACTCGTAGAGTTAACACACACTACATCAGATTGCCGTGAAGGATGAGAGACTTGAAATAAAGAAATAAATAATAAAGCTTTATCGTGTAGGATACATTCTTTGAGAATTATGATGTTTCTGCAATGCCTTTGGTATATGAAAGTGAATGTTTAATCAAAGCATATCCCAGTATTAGTCGGTTAATTTCTGACTTTGCCAAATGGTATTAAAGGAACTACAGCGTCTAGATGGCCTAATGTTCACAATTCGGCTCTCATTATGTAATTTTTCCCGAAGAAAAAGAATTT